>CAUYQV010019629.1:0-20043 GCA_963574575.1 Galagoides demidoff | reverse complement strand
AATTTATGCTGAAGACCTACACAGAATAGATCAAAATCTGCCAGAAGAAACTAGGGCTACTCCCAGGGAAGACCCCAATTGGAATTACCAAACTGATGCTGCTGGAATCTGCCTCCATAACCACATGGTCCAGTGTCTCTTAGAGGAGCTAAAGAGAACAGCCCATAAGGCTGTCAATTATGATAAATTAAGAGAAATTACCCCAAAAGAGGATGAAAATCCTGCCCAGTTTTTAGCTCATCTTAATGAAGCTCTCCAGCAATATACTACCCTAACCCCGGAGAGCTACCAAGGCAGACTCATGGTTACAATGCATTTTATCTCTCAATCTGCACCTGACATCTGGAAAATACTCAAAAAATCCCCCCAGGACCCTCAAACCTCTCAGCGAGATCTTATTAACCTGGTTTTTAAAGTTTTTAATAATCATGAGGATGCTGGAATCATCAAGGTTGCTTACAATTTTGAGAGAATATCTCTACCTAGTAGGGAAACATTACATGAGGGAATAATAAAGAATGAATGCAAGAAAGAGTGTCCAGAAAGTGTGCACCAAAAGGCAGTGGCTCTCAAAATTCTAGTTATTGGCTTCTGCCATTAGGCAAAATCCGGCAGTTTCTCAGAATTCCCCAGGGTACTCTAAAAAAAAAACAAGATTTCCCCCGGGACTCCAGGACTGTGTATTAAATGTGGCAGGCCAGGTCACTGGGCAAAACTATGCCCAAAGCCAAACCCTCCCCACAAACCATGTCCAGCCTGCAGAAGGCCTCACCAGAAGTTTAACTGGCCAAGTTCTCCTGAGAATTTGGTTCACAGACATTCCCAGAATGGGGTTAAATTCTGCCCAGGTTCTTTTGAGAACCTGGTTCGCATACACACCCAAAACATGCCTGAATTTCCTGACCGACCTTCTAGGCCTAGCTGTCGAAGATTCACGGTTCCCAGAGGATCAGCATGCCCCCTGGATAATTACAAAGTCTAAACGCTGGAGGAATTTGCTAGTGGAAAGTAAGCAAATTTCTTCTTTAATAAACATGGGAGCAACATTTTCCAAGCTGCCATCTTAGATAGGTCCTTTAGAACAGACAGAGATCTCAATGATAGGTATTGTGGTAATGAAATCCACCCCCATGTTACTCCACCTTTATGGTGCACACTTTCTGGACACTCTTTCTTGCATTCATTCTTTATTATTCCCTCATGTAATGTCTTCCTACTAGGTAGAGATATTCTCTCAAAATTGCAAGCAACCTTGATGATTCCAGCTGGTCGCCACCTCTCGCTACCCATTCTGTTCCTCTCCACCCCCTCCCCAACACCCCCTCCATTCTCTCAATCTCACCTCCCTGTAGATCCTATTGTAACACTATACTCTTTTCTAAATATTTCTCTTTTTCCCTTACTGAATCCTGACATCTGGTTTATTGATGGCAGTTCTTTTAAGCCCACTGCTCACTCCATTGCCAAGGCAGGTTCTGCTGTAGTGTCTTCTTCCCACATTATCACCTGTTACTCTGCCCCTGGGCACTTCCTCACAGAGGAAGCAGAACTCTTAGCCCTCACTAAAGCCTTACAACTCCACCATGCAGCCATATGGCAAGAAAGGGGATTCATTACCACCCAAGGCTCCTCTATCATCAATGCCACACTCGTTAAAGACCTCCTAAATGGAGCTACACTTCCAAAGGAAATTGCCATTATTCACTGTAAAGGTCACCACATTATTCCTAGATTCAGTCTTCCCAGCTCTATTCAGAGCAACAATGGCCCAGATTTCATTAGCCACATCACCTCCCAAATCTCACAAGCCCAGTGGCATCTCCATGTACCTTACAGACCCCAATCATCAAAAAATGTAGAACAGACAAATAGCAGCCTTAAACAACATCTCACCAAATTAGTACTCCAACACAAACAAGATTGGATTAAGTTCCTCCCCATCACCTTACCCCACATGTGCTATACCCCTCACAAACCCCTCTTTTACAGCCCGTTACAAATAATGTATGGCAGAACTAGAGACAAACTTAGAAAAACAATCAATCAGCTTTTACCCCAACCCTCAGCAGAGAAAGTCACAGACCAATTGGCAGGGCAATAAGTTCTCCTCAAATCTCCCTTGCCCTGCAAGACTTTATCCCCTCATTGGACAGGCCCTCACATAGTTCTTTACAGCACCCCCATGGCTGTTTGCCTTGTGGAACCCCCACGTTGGATTCACCAATCCCAAATAAAACTGTGTCCTATTGAAAAACTTCCAACACTGAAGAGCTATCACTGGAAGTCACAAGTACTGTCCCCTGCCACCTTAAACTCACCAGGATCCCTGAAGAATCCACTTCCTAATAAATGTGTAACATTCTTCCCCGATTGTTCCTTTTCTCCATAACTTTTCTCAGGATGCCTGGCTACCCTCATACATTCAAGGTTGGAACGACCTCCCTGAAGCCTCTAAAAATCTGTGGCTACAGGACACCTTCCAAGATTTTCTCCCTGAAGAAACCCAATTTTCTTCTTTTTGTCCTTCTGGCTACCCCTCTTGTCAGTCCTGGCCTTTCTCCCCTATCTATCAACCTCAACTGATGATAAAGTCACTAATTATAATCCTTCTCCTTCTCAGTTACAGATCAGCAATTCTCTCCTTCATCTCTTGATTGAACAGACAATCATCTGAAAACTGTTCATATCCTCACCCTACTGTATACCAACCACTTCAAACTGGAAAAACCAAAGAATTACTTTAAATACCACTCCCCTTCCCATTCTTCTCCCCCTCCCATTCTTTTTACAGGCAGCCCACACAGCCCCTCCCACTGCAAGAAGCAGTCAAAGAGATGCCATGACCATCACCTTACCTCCTTATAATAAACTAAAGAGGCTGATATGATAGAATCAGGTACCTTCCCAAATAAACTTACCCCACCCAGGCAGGGTCAGGTTCATGGCCCGCCCAGGAAGGGTCACGCTCATGCCCCTCCCAGGAAATAGGAATGTCACCAATCCTGATGGCCCTAACCCTTTAAATCCCTGTCTGCCATAGCCCACGTGTGGATTTCTCCTTCGTCAGGAATCTTACCCCACCTGCACTCTAGGTGGAATAAAAGTCACTTTAATCACATGAATTGGATTTCTGTTTTCCTCTTGTCTCACATCTGGGAATAATTTTATTCTCGGATCTGGAACCTTTCAGGTAGGACATGCAACATTCACTCCCTATGCCCCTTGGCCCACCTCATTTATTACCAATAGCTCTGCAGGCATTTCAGGTATCAATGAAGAGCAGTCAAGACAATAAAAATTCAAGCTTTCACAAACGCCACTTGCCCCTGAGAACTCTGCAAAAACCCTCTAACCAAGGAAGTGGCTTTGTTTATGCACTTCCTTTTGCTCAAATATAAAATTATATCATGAAGGCACATATGCTCACAAAGGTCAAGGAAAAGTACAAGGAACACTCCTCTGTGATTTGATGAAGAGCTCTGACACATGGAACTGACGACTGTCCATAACTTGAACCATTTAACTCATTTATTTCTGTGCCTTCCTCAGCAAACTGCAACTCACCAATGATAGGGGTTGAAGTGCTGGTAGAGGATGCTGAAGACCTGTCTCCTGATGATGCTTCAGGCTGTGACCTTCAAGAAGGGCAACTGCACCACTGAGGAGGAGATCTGAGAATTCTTGAATATGATGAAAACATATGCTGGGGCATACACTGGAAAACATCTGTGGAGAGTCCAGAAAATTCATCACCAAACATTTGATATAAGAAAAGTACCTGGAGTACTAGCAAGTTACTCAAAGTAATCTTACATGCTATAAACACCTGTGAGGCCCAAGAGCTCACAATGAAACCAGAAAAAAAATAAAAGTATGAACATTTTTCACCAAGGTCAATGATACGTTCGTGTTTCTTTTTATCCCAGTGTAAAGCACCATAGTGAAATGAAGAAAGGAGCTGGAAGCAGGGTTGTAGCTGTGTAGCCTCTATTACTATAGCTAGGGCATGTTCCAGGGCCAAGTATGGTAGTTTTTTATACCCCTATGAAGTCTGAGGCAGATTTTTCCCTCTGTGGTTGAATAGGGCAGGCAACCTTGCAAGTAGTGAAGGGCCAGTATTTGGGCAATGTATGTATATATATCATCTTTGTCTTCATGTCTTTCTGAGTAACTTGGAGGTTTTCCCTCCTTCCTTCCTTCTAACCTTCTTTTCTTCCTTTTTTTCTTTCTTAATTCTTCCCTTTCTCCCATTTTCATTTCCTTCCCTTTCCCCTCCCTTCCTCCTTCTCTTCCTCCTGACCTTCCTTCCCTTCTTTCCATCATTCTTACTTTCTAATTAATTTGCAATTGTTATTCCTTGTAAAATAAAGTTTAAACAGCTTCAGAATATAAATTTATGAATCACTGCTTGGATTATCCATTTATTTCTGTGTATCAGGTTTAAGAATAGAAGTATGCTATCTTGAAAAGCAAATTGAGTTTTTCAAGTATGCTATCTTGAAAAACAAATTCCAAATTCCTTCATATTATTTTATGATCTGAAACAAGATAATGTGGCAATCAAGTAAGTGTTTCATTGCAAATATGAAACAACATTAATTTGTTACACTTAAAAATGAAAATAAATAAGTAACAGATGTGCAAGTCTTAGATTTCCTAAATTTTCAGTGTGTTGTTATGGAAAATTTATATATATACATGTATACCTAGCCTTTTTTAAGCTCATTAAAGATATAAGAGAAATTAAATCTTAATAAATTATACACTACTTTTTTGACTGAGCAGCTTAAACAACAGAAACATATTTCTCACACATTTGGAGGCTGAGAAGTGTAAGAAGTATAAGATCAAGACACCTGCTGATCTGGGGTCCAGTGAGGGCACTCTTGCTGGTTTGAAAATGGCTGTCTTTGCATGACATCTTCACATGGCAGAGAATAGAGAGATGAAAAACAAGCTCACTCATGTCTTCTCATAAGGGTGCTAATCCCATTTATAAGAACTCCACCCTTACTAATTACTATCCAAAGGCCTTGCCTCTGTATTAGTGGGCCAGTGAACATTGTTATATACTGAATGTCTGTGTCCCCCACCCCAAATTTGTATCACTTGGGGAGAATGAAAACATTCATTTTATAACAATGTTTATTGGCTCATTTATTCCTTAAACATTATTTGAATATACCTGTAAAAATGAATGAATGAATGTTTCAAAAATGAATGTTTTCATTCTCCCCAAGTGATACAAATTTGAGGTGGAGGACACAGACATTCAGTAAAGCACCATGCTACTGGTGGAGATACCAGGAATTCTGTTAAAGGAGTTGTTGGAAGTTGGTGGGGTATAATGATAGACAAAAGAGATACTTTTAAAAAAAGAATGAAAAGGTTGGACTCCAGGTGATAGCAATTAAATGTGTCTTGAGACAAGTCTGTTTGGGAATGTGAAAACTGTAATTCTTCAGTGGCACTGATGTTTTAAGTTTAGCACAGTGGTTGGTTAGGTAGGGTGGTGGGAGTGGTGACCTGGCACTGGAGCCTCAAGTGGTACATCTCAGAGTTGAGAGACTAAAATCTAAAATGCAAAATGGGTCTTAGAAATTATTCTTGAATCCTGGCTAACGCAAAACTTCCACTGAGGTAGACAAGATAGGCGTGCCCTATACTTGAATTGGTGCATTTGATCATAGGAATTGTGTATACCCAACTGAAAACACATGCTGCCTTTAACTAAAAGCAAAAGTGACATAGAGAGTAGAACCAAGAACCCACAGGATGGAGCCCCTAGCCAAGAGAATTATTCTTAGGCTTTAAAATCAAATCAATGAACTGACAACTTTTGCTCATTTGAATTTGAGAACTGCCATTGTCTAGTCACTTTTTTGTACCTCCATTAATACATGTTTTTACACAAGAATGTCTATAGCTATTATTTTATGCCTACCCCACCTCTGTACGTTGGGTGTGTTGGCACAGAAGACTAGTCTCTTGTTTCAGAGGTCTACACATAAAGATGTATCTTGCCCAGAAGGTATACTTAACAATTACAACCAAAGAGCCTCATCATCTGCAGGTAGATCTAATTTAGATGATGAAATATTAATTTTGAGCTGATGCTATAATGAGATCAGAGTCTTAGGGATCTTTGGAAGGAGTGAATGTATTTTGCTTAAGGTAGGAATATGAAACAACAGGGCCTAGAAGGCAGAATTTGGCAGAAAATATCCTATGGGTCCCTGAAGATTCCCACCTTCTATTGTATACTTCTACCTTAAGTGTGAGTAGGGCCTGTGATTTGATTCTAAGGAATAGATTATGACAAAAATGATGGGATGTTACTCCAGTGATTAAATTACACTATATGTCACAGTTAAGATAACACTCCTCTGATAGCTAACATTATGTGAGACACCATTTTGCTATCAGAAAGGCTCTTGCTATCCTGCTAGTCTAGAAGAAGAAATGTGCCATGTTTGAATGGTCAATGGAGAGGAATGTGGCATAAAATTATGTTTCATGTGTTTGGGAACTGAAGTTGGTCTCTAAGCAGTAGCCAGAAAAGAAAACCAGCTCTTAATTCTATAGACAAAAGGAAATAAATTCTGGTGACCAACTCAGTGACCTTAGAAATTGATTTTTTTCTTGGTCACTTCCAGTTTCTAGTCCAGCATGTAAGGAGCTTTGACGTTGTCACTTCCATCCTCCCAATAAGAAAAGAGCTAAACAAACTGAAAATTAACAACTTTCATTGATCAGTCAGAGAATTGAGATCATGGTGTTACCAAACAAAGAGGATTTGGCCACCTGATACTGTCAGCCAGATGTAAGGATGGGGGTTAGGCCCACCAAACTTTGTCAGAGGCCAACAATTCTGGAGAACAGAGAGAGCAGTCTTTCACTTTTGTTCTGTCTCAGTTACAATTATAATAATTTTTATAAGGGGAATAACAAGAAACAAATCTAGAAAAATTTAACTTTATCTGACAGGAAACAATGTCAAAGGAGTCTTCACTCTAACAATTTGAAATGTTTAAATAACATAAAGGTGATCTTCACTTTAACAAAATATCTAAGAGAATCATCAAACAAAACATCATATTACCAAAGTAACCTTTACTCTACCAATATCACAACACCTATAGTCTATGTGTGACTCCTTTTTCAAAGTCTCTTGAGACAAACATTCACACAATCATGGTGAAACCTTAACTAGATAATCATGGGGGTGTGTGGGAAGGAATGTGAGCTGAGCAGACTAGGTCAGCTGTTCTGCTTCAGCTTAGCTTCTCAGACTCCATCTCTCAGGCTGCTTTCTTAGCCTCAACAGTACAAACTGCTTCCTCCACCAAAATACATAGACAGATTGGAAGACAGAATCCATAGCTCACTGGAGGATAAGTCCAGAAACAGAAGCCATTGCTAGAGACAGTACCAGAATAGGCAAATTTAAACTGTGGTTGACAAATTGCCGAATCCTCAGTGTACACTAGCTTGACAGTGGGGCCCAGTTTAATAAACGCCCACATACTTCGGTGAGTTTTACCTCCAGAAGTCCTAAGAGGTTCTCACAGTGAAGACTGAAGATCAGATAAAAATGCCCTTTTACCTGCAGCAGGGAGAGGGAGAAAGTCATTTTGAAATATACCCCCAAACAATCTGTACTTTGTAACAAGGCCCTGCCTAAAGAGAAACGATCAAAAACAGAGCCATTATAATGGGCAAGAGTTTCATCAGGGCCTAAACAACTTGAAAGAAGAGAAATTCCCAACTCTTGCCCCCTCAAGCCTTCTAAGTGGCAGAAGGAAAATATTGAGGTATGGGCCCTCTTGACTTCTTCTTTTACAGAAGGGGTATAAAAACCAAGAAGTACTTGTGAAATTGTAGTCTAAGGACAGAGGCTCACTAAAAGACTGAGAACTAATCACAGGATTATAGGATCCTTCCACCTTCACTCCATACTTACCCTCATCAGCACGACTTCTGTATAATAAAAGAAAATTGTAACTGAAAGAACTATACGTCTCAGATCTTATTAAGAAGAACAGGGGGACAATAATGTGGATATTAGAGGAATTTTTAGTCTCTAACATTTACATCTATAGCAAATGGTAAACACATCCCAATTCTAACCACATAAAATCTCATACTAAAGATATATTTACCTCAATTCTTTTACCCAGTACACTATATTTGGCTTTCAACAAACAATTACAAAGCCTACTAAAATGTACCAAAAAATCACATGGAAAGTGAAAAGACAGAGCATACATTAGAACCAGACTCAGATATGGCAGCCATTCTGGAATTATCAGACCAGGAATTTAAAACAGCTATGTCTACTATGCCAAGGTCTATAAAAGAAAAGATGAACATGTGAGAATAGGTGGGTGATGTAAGCAGAAAGGTGACAAAGAAAAGAATAGAGTTAAAGACATAAAATGTTAAAAAGAAAATAACCAATGTAAAGTTCTATATTTAGCAAAATCACCCTTCAAAATGTAGAAGGAAGACTTTCTCAGACAAATAAAAACAAAAAACTGAGGAAATCCATCACCAGTAGACATGCACCTACAGGCACAGATAAATTCTTGACTTTCACCATTCAGCTTTAAAAATCTAACTTGAAATTCCATACAAAAAAAGTTCCAGCAAAACCAAAATTTAAAAGCCTATATGGCCAGTAACTATTCTTACTGCACTTCATGCAAATAATCTAGCCAAGTACAATAAAACTAAAATTTATGTTGCAAATAAATTAGCCCTACTGATGGAATTTCTTTCTGTAGTAGGTCCTTGGTCTCAGAGATTCAAAGAATAAACCTATGAACCATACAGATCAGTGACAAGATAGGATTTATTAGGTAGAAAGGAGGAAAGGCCTGAGAGCCTCTGGCAGAGAGGGGAGACCCAAGTGGGAAGTTCTGCTAAGGGGTGATATGCTGTTTTGTAAATAGGGAAGTCGTGAGAATTATATTTGACCAGGATTTGGCAGATAGGAAGACACCTTTTCAGTGTTGGTTAGCGAATGGATGAGTATGTTAACAAATGAACACAGTCCTTCCAGTTTCATGCAAAAGTGGCAGGGAGTCCACTCCAGAAGAAGCCCAGATTACATGAAATACTGGAAAAACTGCTTTTCTCCCATCTTGCCTATATTCAGAGAGTCTGTTTGCCCAGACCTAGAAAAAGGAGGTCCCTTTCAGCCCTGAACCGGAGAACCCAATATCACTACTATGATTTGCCCTTAATAAAAATGAGAAACTAAAGAGAGAAAAAATGTATTTCAGAAGAACCCACGGTAGCTGTCATTAGATTCTAATCTTGTTCATTATATTTGGGTTTTGATTATTTGCCTATAATTTAGCATTGATTCTTCTTGATTTAATTTCCCTCCTCTCTATGGGACACAGTCTCCTAAGAATGAGCCTTTCTAGTGGTATGGAAATCGATGAAATATATAGCCATGAAGTCATGTCATCTACACTGCTTTCTCCAAAAGACTTTGAAAGATGGGGGGAAAGTAAAAAAATAAAAATAAAAATCTCAAGAACCCTCACCTCAAGTCCCTATGCAAGAGGGAAGGTAAAGGCCTCAGGGATCTATCTGGAAAGGACTAGCCCCACAGATCATTTCATTAGTGAAATTCTTGCTGGTCTCAGATAAGTAAGGACATGCAAATTGTAACTTTAAGTCTGCAGGCTAAGTCTACCTCATAAAACTAAAGTCTGTTGGACTTTTTACTAGCAATGAATTATAAGTTTATCTTCCCAGGTACAGAAAAGTGTCAAGACAAGATTAAATGTTCTTCCTCCTATCCAGGGTCATCTACATAATTGATGCTTCCTTCACTCCCTTTTACTCCTCTAACATTTGCCTTATCTTGTTATGCCCAGGAGTCTCTCAAACACCACATTACCAGACAAGTCGAATTAAAAAGAAGTCTTTTTAGTGAAGAGCCAGCCGGCAACTGCCTCAGTTGTCTGAGGTTCTGACTTTTGTAAGGCAAAACTTTTCCAGGGGGCAAGCATGCATAATTACAGAAGCAAAAACAGCAGTTAGAGGAAATCATGAGCATAGTCAGTTTATAATGCTATGATCATGAGAGCACTTAGTAATTCTTTTTTACAAAACAAATATAATCTACAATGTCTTAAGGTAGCGTAGGGAGGGGGACTTGCAGGTGGGGGTTGTAAACAGCATGATCACAAAAAGCAATAATCACCAAGGATATAATCATGAGTGCAGTCAGTAACTTACATCACTAACAATTTTAGTTGAAAGCATTCACAGTTATACAATGGGAGACCAAACAAGAGGAACCAGTTTCAAAGGTAATGGAATATAACAGAAAAGGAGTAACAGTAAAGTGGAGTCAAGCTTGCTCTTTTAACATTTCCATATCATATACAGATGGCATGAAGACCACCTTAACATAATCACAAGGGTTGTGTCACAAGGGTAGTTCTAACTAGTACTAATAATTCTAACAGTTCTAACCAGGTATACTTAAAATACCGTGCAATGGGTGGGGAGGCAAGTGGAACCCTTTGTTTTTTTTAATACAACAAAATGTCATAAAACAACAGAAGAGAATCAGGCCCACTTTGCCTTCCCACTGATTCTCAGGAAAATAATTATATCAAAATGGAGTTAGGCTTGCTTCTCTTTCACCTTAATAATCTTATGTAAAACATAGATTTCCTGGGGCTCACAAGAATGTGACCATTTTGCCTCACTGTCCAGCTGTCTGTTCTTTTTATTCTTTCTGTACTCTCTGTCTCTCTTAAATACTAAAGCTCCAAAATTCTCTTTTGAAAAAAGTCACATATTTGTCTGTGGTGTGTGTTTTTCTTGGGTACATCATCAAATTTTGGCTTAATAAACCTCCACAGATTGAGATCTTTGCCTCAGTCACTTATTTTGGGTCGTCATCTGTAATAAATGTTAAAAGAAGTTCTTCACAGAAAATAAATATGATAGAGGTAAGAAACTCAGATTTACATACAGATAGAAGAGTATTACAAAATAAATAAAAGTGAACTACAAATATTTTATTTCTTATTCTTAGTTAATCCAGCAAATAACATTTTGTTCAAAATAATAATTTGCAGCAATGGGCTCTGTGCCCATAGCTCAGTGGTTAGGGCACTGGCCACATACAGCAGGGCTGGCGGGTTTGAACCTGGCCGGGGCCTGCTAAACAACAATGACAACAACAATAACAACAACAACAACAAATAGCCAGGTGTTGTGGCCAGCACTTGTAGTCCTGCAGTTGGGAGGCTGAGGCAAGAGAATCACTTAAGCCCAAGAGTTTGAGGTTGCTGTGAGCTGTGATGTCATAGCACTCTACTGGGGGTGACATAGTAAGACTCTGTCTCAAAAAAAATAAGTGCAGTAACGGATTGAATGATTTAGTGATTATGTGATTATATCTTTTTTTTTTTTTGATGGAGTTGGGGTCTTACTCTGTTGCCTGGCCTAGAGTGTGGTGGTACAACCTTAATCATTATAACCCTGAACTCCTGGGTTTAACCAATCCTTCTGGCCCAGATGCCTGAGTAGCTGGGACTACAGACATGTACTACCATGCCCAGATAATTTTTGTTTTTCTGTGGAGATGGGGTCTCACTATGTTGTCCATGCTGGTCTCAAACCTCTGGCTTCAAGTGATTCTCCTCCCTCAACCTTTCAAAGTTTTGGGATTATAGACATGAGCCACTGTGCCTAGTGACTTATACCTTATGATTAAGTAAAATAAATGAAAACTGTATTATAAAAGAGAGAAGAGAGGTATTGATAACACTTTTCTATAAAGTAGTCACATTACCTATGAAATGGTAGTTATTTGAATTTGAACTTGGATTAGTTGCAAACATATATTGCAAATTCTAGTGCAATCAATAAAAGAAGTAAGAAAAATATGTAAAATTGTTATGCTAAGAGAGAAAAGAAAATGGAATTAGACAAAATGTTCAATTAAAATCAGAGACGACAGCAAAAGAGTAAAAAGCAAAAAGAGAAAACAATGACTGACAATAACAACAAAAAACCCAGTAACAAATATGGTCGATATTAATCCAGGTATACCAATGACCACTTTAAAAGTCAGTAGTCTAAATACCAATTAAAAGATAAAAATTTTCAGAAGGATTAAAACAGTAAGGTAAAACTCTTCTGTCCACAACAAACCTACTTTAAATATAAAGACAGAGATAAATTAAATGTAATGGAATGAAAAAAGACATTCCATTTTTAACACAAATTAAAAGAAATGTGCGCAGCGCCTGTGGCTCGAAGGAGTAGGGCACTGGCCCCATATGCTGGAGGTGGCAGGTTCAAACCCAGCCCCAGCCAAAAACTGCAAAAAAAAAAAAAAAAAAAAAGAAAAGAAAAAAAAGAAAAGAATCATAATAAAAGAAAAAGAGAAAAAATGTGGAGTAACCATATTTATTTCAAACAAAGCAAAATTTAGATCAAGGAAAATTGTGAGGGTTTAAATGGGGTATTACATAATGATAAAAGGTAAATTCTCCAAGAAGATATAACAATCATCATTGTGTACACACCAAAAGATGCAGTGTTAAAAAGAGTCACACAAGGAAAATACTAATGAGACAAATCCACTCTTAAAGTTGAATACTTTAAAACATCTCTAGCAGTAACTGACAGATAAAGCAGACAGAAAATCAGTAGAAATATAGTTAAACTGAACAGCACCATAAATTAACTAGATCTAAATAACTTTTGCAGAACACTTAACAAAAGATCAGAAAACACATTTTTTCAATCTTATATGGATCAAACACTAAGATACACCAAATTCTGTCCATTAAAAAATACATCATTAAAGAAATAAAAATCATACAAAGTATGTTCTACAATCAACCATGGTGTAATTAAACTAGAAATTGGTGACAGAAAGAGATGAGGAAAATGTCAAAATACTTAGAGATTAAATAATATACTTCTAAATAAGACATGGGTCAAAGAAAGAGTGTCAAGAGAAATTTTTAAAAAATTAATTTCATTTTGAACTACATGAAATTAAAATACAACATATCAAAATCTGTGAAATATAGCAAAAGTAGTGCTAGGAGAGAAATTTATAATACTGAATGCATCTATCAGAAAAGAAGATATATCTAATATAATAATCTAAACTTCCACCTGGAAAAAAGCAAATTAAACCAAAAATAAGAAGGAAGTGATAAATATTGGAGCAGAAATCAGTGAAACTGAAAACATTAATAAGGAAAATCAACAAAACTAAAAGCCAGTTTTGGATAGGATTTAAGAAATTGATAAACATGAACTTTTAAAATATATCTAGTGGCCATTTATCTTCTTTTGAAAAGCTTCTATTTGTGTTTTTGGTCCACTTTTTAGTGGAGTTGATTTCTTTCTCCTTGCTGATTTCCTTGAGTTCTTTGTAGAGTCTGAATAGTAGCTCTTTACTGGACATATAGCTTGCAAACATTTTCTCCTATTCTGTGGGTTGTGTACAGAATAGGAGAAAATTTGCTGTGTTTTTTATTTCTTTGGCTGTGCAGAAGCTTTTAGTTTAATGAAACCCCATTTATTTATTTTTATTGTTGCTGTGATTGCCACTGGGGTCTCAGCCATAAATTCTTTGCCTAGGTTGATAACTAGATGAGTTTTTCCTGCATTTTCCTTTAGAATTCTTTTTTTTTTTCTGAGACAGTCTCACTCGGTAGAGTGCCCTGGCGTCACAGCTCCAGAGTAGCTGGGATTACAGCCCCGGCACAACACCTGGCTATTTTTTGTTGCAGTTTGGCTAGGGTCAAGTTCAAACCCGCCACCTTCGGTATATACGGCTGGCGTTCTACCCACTGAGCCACAGGCACCACCCTTTCCTTTAGAATTCTTATGGCTTCATGCCTTATACATATTTAAGTCTTTTATCAATCACAAATTAATTCATTAGGAAATGCAAATTAAAATCACACGATCACCTTATCATTATCAGAATGACTTTTTTTAAAAAGTGTAAAAACAACAGATGTTAAAAAAATAAAAAATAAAAACAACAGATGTTGGCACAGATGTAGAGAAAAAGGAACACTTACACATTGTTGGTGGGCAATTAATGTAAACTCTATGGAAAACAGTACGGAGATTTCTCAAAAAACTAAAAGTAGATCAACCATGTGATGCAGCAATCCAACTACTGGGTATTTACCCAAAGGGAAAAAAGTCATTTCATCAAAAAGACACCTGCATTCAGATGTTTATTGTAGCACAATTTATAATTATAAAGATGGAAAATCAACTCAAGTGATCATTTCTGAAATGAGTTAACACAATGTGGTAAATATATGAATATATATCGTGGAATACTACTTAGTCATCAAATAGAATGAATTAATGCCTTTTGGAACAATTTAGATAGAACTGGAGACCATTATCTTAAGTGAAGTCTCTAAGGGATGGAAAAATAAATACCATACATAGTCGCTATTAAAATGGAACTAACTGATGAGCACACATGTGCACAGAGGAATTTAAAACTTAGTAGAATCAAACAGCAAGGAGGGTGGGAGAGGGAGAGGCAAAAACAGACCTAATGGGTACAATGAATGCTATTTGGGTGATGGGCACATGTATAACTGACTCAAGCATTATGAAAGTATTCCATGTAATCAAAATGTTTGTAACCCCTTAATACTTTGAAATTTTAAAAGCTGACAAACCTCCATTCATGTTAAATAAGAAAAGAGAAGATACAAATTGCCAATACTAAAAATGGAAAAGGGGTCATCATTCATGATTCTTTGGACATTAAAAAGATAGAAAAACATATATTATGAGCTATTACGAACAACTCTATACCCACCAATTTAGTAGCCTAGATGAGACAGACCAATTCCTTGAAAGACACAATCTACCAAAATTCACACAAAGAGAGATAGATCATCTGAAGAAGCCTACATCTATTAAAGGCATTGAATCAATAATTAATAACATTCCCCAAAAGGAAAAAAAACAGTCAAAAATGAATTCTAACAGATGTTTAGGAATAAATTGTACAAATTCACTACAAATAAGCACCTCAAAAGATGCAAAACATCATATATCATTATGGGATTTCAAATTAAAACAACAATGAGATATCATTACACACCTATTAGAATGGTTAAAAGACAAAACACTGACAAGACTTAAAGGTGAAAAGGATGTGAAGCATTATGATCACTCATTCAGTGATGAGCAGGATGCAACAATGGTATAGCTTTTTTGGAAGACAGTTTGGCAATATTTTACAAAATTAAAAATACTCTCAACATATGATCCAGCAATTACACTCCTTGGCATTACCCAAACAATTTAAAAATTTATGTCCACACAAAAAACTGCATACAAATGTTGAAAGCAGCTTTATTCAGAGTTATCAAAGCTTAGAGGAAACCCAAGATATCTTTCAATAGGTTAATAGATAAACAAAGTGTGGTACATGCATACAGTGTATTATTACTTAGAAATAAAAAGAAATGAGCTATTAAGCCATAAAAAAACATGGAGGAACCCTAAATGCGTATTGCAAAGTGAAAGTAGACTACCTGAAAAAGCTATATATGATTCTAAATATATGACATTCCCCAAAAGGCAAAATTATGTAGACAGTTAAAAAATGAGCAATTCAGAGGATGAAGGGAGGAGTAAGTGGGGCACAGCGCAATTTCTTAGCATAGTAAAATTGTGCTGCATGACATTATTATGGTGGACATATGTCATGCATTTTAAAAAACCCATAGAATATACAACAAAGAGTGAACTCTAATATAAACTATGGGCTTTAGTTAATAATAATGTGTTAACATTGGCTTATCAGTCTTTTTTTGGTTTCAGATTAATATGAGGGTACAAATGATTAGGTTACAATGTTTGTGTTTATTAGGTAAGGTCCCTGTTGTAGTTGTGTCCCACACTTAGGAAGAGTGTCATATACCCTTACATTGTGCCCATTAGTTGGGAGCACACCAATCCCCTTCCCTCCTCCCTTTTCCCTTCTCCCCCTCCCGCCAACGTGAATTAAACTGAGTTTTTCTCTTATGTGGGTGTGTACTACTATGAAGTCAGTTCCACAGCTGACTTCATAGTAGTATTGAATATACTGGATGCTTCCTTTTCCATTCTTGTGTTACTTTACTAAGAAGAATGTGTTTCAATTCTATCCAGTTAAATACAAAAGATATAAATACTCCATCTTATATGGCTAAATAGTACTCCACAATATACATATACCACAATTTATGAATCCATGCATGAGTTGATGGACACTTGAGTTCTCGCCACACCTTGACAATTGTAAATTGTGGCTCATCAGTCTTGACAATATACCACACTAATGTAAGATTTGATGATGAGAAATTGTGGAAAGGGACAAGAAAATATATGTATGGGAACTCTTTGTATTTTCTGTCCATTACCTGCTCTAAAAAATAGCCTATCAATTAAAAAAATTCCCCCTTGGGTTATATTTTTAAAGCAGTTTCTATTTTCCTGGAAAATCCATAAATATATTTGCAGTTGACCAATTATTTGTATTGATTTTCTCATGTAAAACATTTTCACTCCTTAAAACAAAAAGTCATTCTGTCACTGGCAGTTAAATTTGTTCAAGTATCTTCTATCATGAATAAGTAAAATATAACATAGCAAAACACCTCATGAAAGCCTGCTTTAAATAATTCTCTATTTCTGTTCTTAATAATTTTTACATTTCCTAGAGTTTGTATGCATAAATATACAACCACAAAATATACACATATATGTATGTATTCAAAATATTTTAGAGCATTAAAAGACATACATTCAACTTGTAAAAAATTTGAGCACTACATATAAAGCTCTAGTAGCACAATTGCTGGAAACAGCCCAAGCAGTAATCAAAGGGATATTTGTTGCATTAAATATATTTCTTAGAAAAATTGTTTAAAACATCCAAACAATTCAAGAAATTGTTGAATAAACAGCATATTAAACACAAAGAAGCAGAACATTGAAAATAATTAAGATAAATGCAAAAGTGATGAATTAGAAAATAGTAGAGACAACTAATAAAAGCCAATTCTTTGAAAGTATTTAAATAACAATTTATATAAGTATCATCAATTACAAAAGAAAAAACTGAAAAAAATGATACTAGATAAATAAAATTATATAAATCCTAGGAACTGAAGAGATTAACACTAATAAGGGAACACTATAGCTAAGTATTATTAATATTTTAAGATGACAAATTGTGAACAAGGAAAGGATTCTTTCTAAAGAATTTCATGGTATAAAAGGAATTTTAGAATCAAAGGACTATCATCATGGAGCCCCTAATGGATTAATGGATCAAATTGATGGCTTTAGACATCATCAGAAAAGAGAAAACAGATATTAATTTACTTCCAAGTGAAAGTCCCAAGAGAGAAAACAGATATTAATTTACTTCCAAGTGAAAGTCCCATGTCACCTCTGGAGTACATTTGCCAATAAACAAATGAATAAACATTAATCTAAAAAGGATTCTACTTATAAAATTTGAGGATTATTAATGGTAGATGTCAGGTAATGAGTTCACTATTCTGTTCCCTATAGTGTATATATTTGAGAATTTCTGTGATAAAAAGGATTTTATTATAAATATCATTCCTTTAAATATGAAAAGATAAGTAAAATGGAGTGATGTTTAGCAAAATCTAAATGATAAAAGGTTCACAAAGAAATAAAAATCTTCACTTGCACAATACCAAACTAAAGTATATCTGAAACCCAAGCTTCTAGGACCAGCCAGATTTGGAGGCCTGTTATACCAAATGATGAAGATAAAAACTCCTCCATACCATATACAAAGACTGGGAATTAGTCACTTTAGCAGGCTAGTTTCCTTGACACATAAACCAGATGAGGATACCCTTAATAAAATAACATTTGAGACAAGCTGACTCACATAAAAACAAGATATCCTTAATAAATTCATAGGGCAGTAAAGTAATGCACAAATAGGCTGTGTCCAAGGAATGCAAAGATGATATCACATTTGAAAATAATATCAAGTGGAAATCACTATTTAGCCAAAAAAGGTAAAAACTACTCAGTGCCAGTCCATGACAATAACTTTTAGCAAATTTAGATG
Source organism: Galagoides demidoff (assembly GCA_963574575.1). Taxonomy (NCBI): domain Eukaryota; kingdom Metazoa; phylum Chordata; class Mammalia; order Primates; family Galagidae; genus Galagoides; species Galagoides demidoff. The sequence continues at coordinate 1,895 of CAUYQV010019629.1, read as the reverse complement.
AGGGGAAAATTTCCATTTTGTAAAATCTATAATGAACATAGTAAATGTGAAGTATTACAAGCATCCTTAATAGAGTCAAAGAGAATACATAGTTGTATCCAACAATTCTATTGTTGAAAACTAAATGAAAATACACAGCTAGTCCACAACTACAATAAAAGTACCAAAGTAAATAAAAGGTATTGAATGATGGAATAAATAATAATGGTAACAATATGATCTCTTAATTGAAAAACAAAACAAAATAATTGGTGCAGAAAATATTTAAATGTATGAGGAATTAAGGAAATTATTGTACAAAAGATCACTATGGGAAAGTCAGGAGTTTAGTCACACAAAATACAAAACTGATTAGAAAATGTAATGGGAGATATACATTTAATAGCATCAATGAAAGCCAAAATATACCTAAAATAAAACAAAATGGAAATGTACAAGTTATTTGTGGAGACAATTATAAAAACTTAATGAGAGATCTAGGAAAAGAAGTCTCTTTCCAGTGGAGCAATATATTATGTTTATTTACCAGGGCAGATAATATTTCCAGTGTGTCAATTTTCTTTAAATCTTTACAGATTTATTGCCTTACCCAAAAGCTGTGATGGTGACCACCAAACTCAGGATGCTATTTCCCATGACCAAAATCAACCATGGAACAATCAAACTAAAAATAAAAATAAAAACAGTATTAAAACCAGAACTAACAACAGAAATGACATCCCTCACTTTAGAATGAGGGACCTGTGTGTGGACAGCTGGGTGTATACTCTGAAATGGAGACAGGCCTATAATAGAGGCAGGTGACAGAACCTACTGGAAAAAAAAACTTTTAATTTGGACTTTGTTTCTTTTATTGTACCTTGTGACAGGAACTCAGACCCCACAGGCCAATACCAGAGGGTAATATTAGGATAGCAAAAGCCTTTGATTGGTAAAGAAAGTGAGAGTCCAGGCATTATGCTAACAAATGCCTAAAACCTCTTTTGTGTTGAGGACTGGTCTTTAAATTATTATTATTTTAATATACAGTAAAAATATAAAAAAATAAGTAAATTAGAATAGCATGCATCACACTGAGTAATATAATAAGGGTAGAAATTCATTCATGACGGTTTTTAATACAATCATGTTAGCCAAGAGGAACACCATAGATGACAAGCTAACAAGTCTCTTTATTTTCTACTTGGCGATTTTGCAGGCCATAGCTGGAAGAAGTGGATGGATTCATACTACAAAAGAGAGAAAACTCAAACCCTTCAGGCAGTCAATGTGAGGACCTGAGTGAGGGCTGAGGGGCGCTACACCTAAGAAGAGACAAGACTGACCACCCTGAGTATTCCTTCCTTCCCCCATCTCTCATAACACAACTTACCCAAAGCAGCCGAATCTGAGGAGACACCGGCAGTAGTGATCAAATGAAGTGTATGCATATTTCATGTCAAGAGTTATATTTGTTTTTGCAGTTTTTGGCCAGGGCTGGGTTTGAATCAACTACCTCCAGTATATGGGACCGGAGCCCTACTGGAACGGGACCATCCACTCCAGAAGAAGGGGACCACAGAGCTGCGCATGTAGCCAGTTAGGCAGGTCCGGAGCATGTCCACTGCACTTGGGCTCCGCTTTACGCTTTATTTCCTACTCTATTTGTTCAGATAAACAAGGTACTTGGGTTGAGGCCTGCTGACTCAGCTCAGCAGAGCGAGAATTCCCAGAGCCCACATAGAGACAAAGGAAGCACATTATGAGTTCTCTGAGAACTGCTCCTTCCCGAGAACACAGGAGCACTGAGACAGCCCCGCCCCTGCTGCTAAAAGGGAGGGGGAAGTGAGTGGAGCAGGAAGTGGTCGGTCGTCACTTCCTCATCCGGGCTACTAGCCGTTAGGCTTTCCTTTGAG
>CAUYQV010019627.1:0-21464 GCA_963574575.1 Galagoides demidoff | reverse complement strand
TTCTATGAATGACTGAAGTGAAATTATGTATAGATAGAATATCATTCTTCCCTGAGACAAAACTTTAGCTGTTTTAGTATTTTAAATCTGGCCAATCACAAAGACAGAAAGCTAAGAAAGACTTTGGAGACAGAAATACCTGGATTTGGATCCTTCATCTTTCATTTAGAAAAAGTTGCCTAAGTCTTGGAACCTCTCAGTTCTCCTATCCACAAAAAATTGGATAACAAACTATACATATATCATAATACACTATAATAAGGAAAACCTTGAATAGCCAAAATAAGCTCGAAAAGAATGAAGTTGGAGGACACACATTTCATGAATTCAAAATATATTACAAATCCACAGTAATCAAAACAGTGGGCTCGGTGCCTGTGGCTCAATCAGTTAAGGCGCCAGCCACATACACCTAAGGTGGCGGGTTCGAATCCCCAGCCCGGGCCCGCCAAACAACAATGATGGCTGCAACCAGAAAATGGCCGGGCATTGTGGCGAGCGCCTGTGGTCCCAGCTACTTGGGAGGCAGAGGCAGGAGACTCGCTTGAGCCCAGGAGTTGGAGGTTGCTATGAGCTGTGATGCCATGGCACTCTACCCAGGGGGACAGCTTGAGGCTCTGTCTCAAAAAAAAAAAAAAAGAGAGACTGGAGTTCCATTCTTGCTCAAGCTGATCTTGAACTCCCGAGCTCAGGCAATCCACCCATCTCAGCCCCCTCAGAGTGCTAGGATTACAGACTTGAGCCATTGCACCAAGTCTCCCATTACATTTAAAGTGTAAATATTTGAAATATATGGCAATTTTTATAATCCTCTTTGACATTTCTTTGGGGGGAAGCTATATCATGAGCCTCAAAAAAATGCAAGTGGCCTCTTCCTGCCTTGTCTTCTGAGCCCTTGTCACTAGATCTTTTAGTTTTCATTTGATTCCATTTTTTCATTGTTTGAATTTTATTTTTACCATGTATCTGGATTTTCTTTAAAAATGATAATGTAATAATATTTTTCTTATAATTTTCCTTAAAAAACTATAATTAATAATGTCTGGTAGGCAAGAATTGGTGAGTTAAAGATCTCATCATATCTGAGCTGAAATTATTTAAGGTTGGCTATAGGCTCTAAAGCTGGGATTTCCAGCCTCATAATTTGGCTTCATCAGTAGTGGTGGTAGTTGCACATTATTGTAAGAAGTTCAAGCTGTTGATGATGTTTAGAGATTCCACCCCTGTTTTTCAGGCAGCAGCAAGCTGTCTGGGGAAGAAGGATAACCAACGACCACAAACTGAGTGTTTGTGTGCAGTATATTATTAAGGTTTCTTTTTCGTTGGGGGAGGGGGGATTGTTGGTGAGGATAAATATAAGACATGAATATTTGTAGGTTGTATTAATCAAGAGTTCTCCAGAGAAATGGAACCAATGGAAGTGTGTGTGTGCGTGTGCGTGTGTGTGTGCGTGTGCGTGTGTGTGTGTGTGTGTGTGTGTGTGGAGGGAGAGAGACATTTTAAGGAACTGGCTCATGCAGTTGTGAAGGCTTAGCAAGTTCAAAATCTGCAGGACAGGCCAACAGGCTGGAGAGCAAAGGAAGAGTTGCAGTTTGAGTCCAAAAATGGTCTGCTAGCAGAATTCTTTCTTGCTAGGGGAAGTTCACCTTTCAATACACAGTATATAAAAATCTTCAACTGATTGGATGAGACTCACCTGCATTATGGAGGGTAATCTGCTTTACTCAAAGTCTCAAGACTCTTTGAGTCTACACAAAGACTCAAAGTCTACTGGTTTAGACCACCCAAAGCAGTTTAGATTTAATCCAATGCCTTTTAAAATACCAATGTCAATCTTCACAGAAATACAGAGAACAATTCTAAAATTTATGTGGAACCACAAAAGACCCCAAAGAGCCAAAGCAATTCTGAGCAAAAAGAACAAAGCTAAAGACATCACACTACCTGACTTTAAAATATATTACAAAGTATAGTAACCAAATAGCTTACCATGGTACTGGCATAAAAACAAATACATAGACCAATGAAAAAGAATAGCGAACCCAGATATAAACCCACACATTTACAGCCAACTCATTTTTGACAAGGGCCCCAAAAACAAACAGCAGGGAAAAGACAATCTCTTTCCATAAATGGTGCTAGGAAAACTGGATATCCACATACAGAAGAATGAAAGTAGACCCCCATCTCTCACCATACACAAAAATCAAATTAACGTGAATTAGAGACTTAAACCTAAGACCTGAAACTACTAGAAGAAAATATTAGGGAAACACTCAAGGACATTGGTCTGGGCAAAGATTTTTTATATAAGACTTCAAAAGCGCAGGCAACTAAAATGAAAATAGACAAATGAGATTATATCAAGCTAAAAATCTTCTGCATAGCAGTCAACAAACTGAAGAGACAATCCACAGAATGGTAGAATGCATTTGTAAATTATCCATCTGACAAGGGATTAATAACCAGAATATATAAGGAGCTCAAATAAATCAATAGCAAACCCCCCAAATAAACCAATTAAAATATAGGCAAAATATTTGAAGGTATTTCTTAAAAGAAGACATACAGATGGACATCCAGCAGGTATATGAAAAGATGCTCAACATCGCTAATCATCAGAAAAATGCAAACAAACCTACAATAAGGTATCATCTCAGCCCATTTAAAATGACTTTTATCAGAAAGACAAGGAATAATGGATGGCTTCAAGGATGTGGAGAAAAGAGAACCCTGGTACACTTTCTTGAGAATGTAAATTGGCACAGCCACTGTGGAGAATTACATGGAGCTTCCTCAAAAAAAAAAAAATAGAACTCCCATATGATCTAGCAATTCTAATACTGGGTATATGTCCTAAAGACAGGAAATCACTATATTGAAGACATATCTGCACTCCCATGTTTATTACAGCACTGTTCACAAGAGCCAAGATATGGAATCAACCTAAGTACACATCAGCAGGTGAATAGGTAAAGAAAATGTGGTACATCTACACAGTGGAATACTACTCAGCCAGAAAAGGAATGTAATAATGAGGCAGCAGGTAAGGGAAGAATCAACACACTAAGGAACAGAGCAGAGTGACCTGAGGACAGAGGTGAAAGTTACCTCTGCTGTCTTTTGCTGCCACCACCACTACACTGGGCTCAGGCAGCCCCAAGTCCCTGCAGCCACCCCACTGAACACCCCACCCTTTCCTGGGTGACCTCTAGGCAGAGTAGCCTCCAGGAGATGGAGGGGAAAGAGCCCAGATCCTCCTTCTCCCCACTCCCTTCACTCCCACCTTCCTACCATCACCCCCTCTTTACCTCCCCATCCCCTAGTCTGATCCTCTCTCCTTAAAAAAGAAAGAAAAAACATAGAGAATGAAATCCCATTATTTGTAGCAATATAGATGGAACTGGAGGTCGCTGTGTTAAGTTAAATAAGCTAATCACAGAAGAACAAATATTGTAATTTTTCATGCATATGTGGGAGCTTAAAAATGTGGATCTCAAAGACTACTAATGTAAATGTTAATGTTATTGTTAAAATACCTTTACAGTAATGTCTGGAGTGTCTGTTCTAAGTACCGTTGCCTAACCAAGTAGAAACATAAAATTAAAGACCACATGGTTTCTGGACCAAAGATGCTTTTTATTCTCCATCCAGCTGATCATAGAAGAGCTCTCCTAACCCACTGGCCCAGGAGGTGTTAGTGTGACAGATGGGTCAGTCCCCATTATAAATCATCCTTGATTTTTTTTTTTTTAAGACAGAACCTCAAGCTGTCCCCCTGGGTAAAGTGCTATGGCATCACAGCTCACAGCAACCTCCAACTCCCAGGCTCAAGCGAGTCTCCTGCCTCAGCCTCCCAAGTAACTGGGACCACAGGTGCCCACCAAAAGGCCCCACTATTTTTTGGTTGCAGCCATTATTGTTGTTTTGGCGGGCCAGGGCTGGATTCTAACCCAGTACCTTAGGTGTATGTGGCTGGCACCTTAGCCACTTGAACCACAGGCGCCGAGCCCATCCTTTATTTTTTTAATGTGTGCTGTATATGGATCACCATTTGTAATTTATACACTGATACTCCAACACTGCCTTTCAATCCTGGATTGGGGCTTTTGCATATCAGCAAATAAATCAGCATTTCAAGTTATCTCATGACATTCATATAGTGGTGTTAATTTGTATATGTTCGAATAGTTTATCACTTTTTACTGAAAAAAGAGTAGAAAATAGAAAAGCACAACTGCCAATTTAATCAATAATGAAATTAAGACAAATATAGATAATATTAGGTGGGTTCAAAGGGGCAAACCATTAGCATTAAATGAGCTTCCCTTGGGCTTAAGCTTGAGACTGCATGTTTATGGGCACTTAGCTCAGAATTTAACTGCTTGTTTTCATGTCTGTTGTTCCCACTATATTTTAAGCAGCCTGAGAACAGGGCTGTGATCTTTAACTTTTTCTTCCAGGTATTTACGTACACAGCCTGGCAGGAAGTATTTGCTTAACTGATGTTTGTTGACTAGAATTTTAAAACTTTATTTTCTCCTGTAAAGCTTGCTCATTATAGACAATTAGAAAACAAACAAAATTATAAATAAGAAAACAGAAATCACCTGAATGAAATTCTATCACCCAGAGAATGTTTTCTTCAAATTTTTAATACATACAACAGAATTATATGCAGTTTTCATTTTGTTTTTCTCTTAATCTCATCCCATTACATAAAATAATTTTGAAAATATTGAAATGGCTATTTGATTTTATGTCCTCAAGGTATACTGTAATTTATAAAAGGAATCCCCATTCATTGGACTGAATATTTCTCATTCTTTGCTATTATAAATATCGATGTGATGAAGCTGAGGGCAGTGGCTCATGCCTGTGATCCTAGCACTCTGGGAGACTGAGGAGAACTCTTGAGGTCAGGAGTTCAAGACCAACCTGAGCAAGAGCGAGACTCCCATCTCCCTGTAGGTCCAGCTACTCTTAAGGCTGAGGTAGAAGAATTGCTTGAGTCTAGGAGTTTGAGATTGCAATGAACTATGATAATGCCACCACACTCTAGCTCAGTTAGAGTTAGACTCTGTCTCCAAAAAAAAGAAAAAGGGTGCAATGAATATATATATATATTTTTTTTTTTTTTTTGAGACAGAGTCTCACTATTGTCACCCTTGGTAGAGTGCGTGGCATCATAGCTCACAGCAACCTCAAACTCTTGGGCTGAAGCGATTCTCTTGCCTCATCCTCCCAAGTAGCTGGGACTACAGGCACCTGCCACAATGCCCGGCTATATTTTTTTGTTGCCGTTGTCATTGTTGTTTAGCTGGTCCAGGACAGGTTCGAACCTGCCAGCCTGGTTGTATGTGGCTGATGCGGTAACCACTGTGCAACCAGTACCGAGCCAGCAATGAATATTCTTTATGTAAATCCAGTGTCTCTGATTATATTCTTAGGGTAGATTCCTGGAAATGGATTACTGGTTCAAAGAGTATGAATATTTTTAAGATCCTTAATATATAATATCAAATTGTTTTTCAAAAAATTACAATTTCCACTTCCACCCCATGTGTTGTGGAAGTAAAAATCTCACCCACCATGGACACCCTGCAGTGTCTTTTTCCATGCTAGAATGGCTTGGTCCTTACTTGCTTGAGGCTTGACATGAACTCAAAGCGTAGCTGGTGTGAGCACATGACCCAGACAGGTTACCTTCCATGTGTCAGCGTCCCACAGGCACATTTAGATGATGCAGAAAACCTGGCTCATATTGTCTTAACAAGAAGGACTTAGATGCCAGGCGCTGCGGCTCATGCCTGTAATCCTAGCACTCTTGGGAGGCTGAGGCAGAAGGACTGCTTGAGCTGAGGAGTTCAAAACCAGCCGGAGCAAAAGCAAGACCCTGTCTCTACTACAAATAGAAAAATTAGCTGGAGGTGGTAGCAGGTGCCTGTAGTACTCTGGAAGCTGAAGCTAAAGGATCTCTTGAGCCCTAGAGTTTGAGGGTGCTGTGAGCTATGATGATGCCACTGCACTCTAGCCAGGGTGACAGAGTCTCTGTCTAAAAAAGAAGACATAGAAACAGGATGGGCTCCAGGATGGTAAGGTTAATGTCACAGTGAAGTCACCAGGGATGCTCATTCTGTTCATCTCTCTATCTTTCTGTCTTCAATACTGGTTTCCTGCCCAGACAGGCTGTGGGTGTTACAGGTTCCCTCCAGATGGAATAAAGCCTGTGCCCACTTGAGCTGTGCACACACACATAGATGCACAAAAAGGTGCCCCTGTGATGGGTCCCCAGGAGCTGGACAACATGGTGGCCTTGGCAACAGCCAGAGGGGGGAAAAACTCATCTTTTTCTATGGCTTTCTTTTAGGAGTAAGGAAACTTCCCTTAACTGATTTTACCTTTCCTCTTGTTAACAGTCGTGTGCCTATTCTGGGACCAGTCACATCCAAGGACAACAGAACCACCTTTGACCAGCTCAGGTACAAGCAGTCAGGGAGCCAACTACCATGCCCACACAAATGGCTTCTGGAAATGCCTGGCACTGGAAATACAGAAGTACATGCTATCTTCATCTGGTCAAGAGAGCAGAAGGCACATGAAACGGAGGCCAAAGCCAGGCCTGCCCTTAACAGGTCAAGATTGTAAGTGTCTAGAAGGTAATAAATCAACTTAACAAAAAGTATTTTCAGTTCTCCCCATATAATTGAGAAAATTATAAATCATAATACTTGGGCAGCAAAATATCAAAGAAAACAGAATTGTGTTATTGTTCCTCATTTCTAGGTCCTCTGTTGATGGGTTGATAATGTTTAGATAAGTAAAAACATGTAATAAAGACACGTAATTAATAAATTAGTACATATTTATTTCCTAAAACTTATTTTTCTTGCCTTTATATCAGCAAAGCCTCTAATTATATGTATATACATGTATATATATATATATATATTTTTTTCCTTTTTATTTGAGACAGAGTCTCACTATGTTGCCCTCAGTAGAATGCTATAGTATCACAGCTCACAGCAACCTCAAACTCTTGGGCTTAAGCAATTCTCCTGCCTCAGCCTCCCAAGTAGCTGGGACTACAGGTGTCTGCCACAATACCTGGCCATTTTTTGTTGCAGTTGTCATTGTTGTTTAGCAGGCCTGAGCCGGGTTCAAACCCACCAGCCTCAGTGTATGTGGCTGGTGCTATAAGCACTGTACTATGGGCGCCGAGCCAATTATAATCAAGATTTTCACATGATTTCTACTCTATTGACAGTAATGATCTGTAAGATTACAAAATAAATTATAAATATTTTAAAAAGTATATGAATTTTAGATATGTTTTCATCAAGACATGTAAATTAAGGTAAATGTAGAACCTCTTTTTTTCTTTTTTGAGACAGGGTCTCACTATATTGCCCAGGCTAGTCTCTAACTCCTGGGCTCAAGTGATCCTCCCACTTCAGCCTCCCAAGAAGCTGGGATTACAGGCATGCAGCACCACACCCAGCAGAACCATTTACATGTAGTTTTAAATTATTCTTCATATGTCAGAATAATGCCTTTTTTCTGTTTTCTCTATCTCAATGAAGAGCAAAGATTTTTCTCTCTCTCTCCATTCATATCTGATTCCTCACCATTATCTGTTGATTCTATCTTTCTGTGTAAGTATAAGGATCCAAATTATACCATAGTGGCATCAAAATTATTTTGAGACATTTGAGAATCAACAGATGCAGGAAGAGACTTCATATTTTAGAAATGATTTTTCTTCTAAAATATTCCAAATTTTTATCTTGCGAAGTATTTTTAAACTATTAAAATAGAAAAACAAAATACAAGTTAAAAATAATAAACATTAAAATTTTAAGCAAAATAATTCTAGTAAAGCTGAAATATTTAGAGTTTTAAAAAAATTATTAAATCTAATTTTTAATATTTTAATACCATAGGTATTTGTGGTTCTAGCATTCAATATCAATGGCTGCCAGTGTGAAAAACCAGCACTCCACCTCATCTGTGTTATATCTAGACCTACTTGTACACCAGTGTAAGAGCAATATAAAGTGTTCACTAGTACAGAATGTTCTTGGGCAGCCTTGTGCAAAGGTTGTGAACACTGTGTCAGTTTGTGAGACCTACCTACTTGATGTCTGCAATTAGATTGTCTCAGAGACATGTTGAAATCAATGTGTTCCAAACTGAACTCACTATTTTCCTTTCCTAAGCCTACTTTTTTCTGTTTTCTTTATCTCAGTGAAGAGCAAAGATTTCTCTCTCTCTCTTTCTCTCTCTTTCTTTCATCACTGTTATCTGTTGATTCTCTTTGAAATCTCCTCACTTCTATCCTGCTATCATTCTCTCCTGTGCTGCTGGGACCATTTCATAACTGGTATCCCTTGCTCTTCCTTTCCTGGCTCTCTCCAAGTGTTCCCCCTTGGTGTGATCTTGTGCTCACCTTCACAGAGCTCTCCCAATCCTGAGCACATCCCCCCACGGCCCAGGGTGTGTTTCTCTACCTGACAGCCCCACCTTTCCCAGCACATCACATTCTGGTTGTGTGTGCAAGGTCCCATCTGGAGCACCCAGGTTGCTGCCGCTGCTTGTCCCATATTCCCATCCCAGAGGCCTCTTTAGGGCTGGTGATTCTCCTTGGAACCTCCATGTCCTTCTCTGGGTTTCAGGAATTCAGTCTGTTGCTCCTGTGGGCTTCTGGGCTCAGGGAATCTCTGTGGGGCTCCCAAGACCCTTGTTGCTCTCTTAGGTGTTGGGCCCCCACAAGCAGGGTAAGCCCCTGCCTCAGGCTTGGGTCTAAGCACGGTGCTCCACCGTTTCTGCTCTAGGGTCTTTCTCCATTTTCAGCTCCATTCACTCTGATTTATCTGGGATTTCTGATTCTGTTCTCTGACCTTAGAATTCAGCCTGGTGATGGAGGTGAAGGTGGAGAGCACTCAGCACACACTCACCTCCTCTCTTTCTCAGCTCAGTCTTCTTCTGACTTGAGAGCCAAGAGCCTAACTCTTATATCCTATTTTCTAGAGTACTTCCTGTGTCTCAACAGGCCTAGAATTTGGAGGGTTAAAATCCAGCAGAGGCTTTATTTTTCATATGTGTTGAGATGCGCCCCACTTTCCTGTAGGCAGTGGGGCGCATATAAATACTTGGAATATATATATAAAATACTTGGAAAGGTGAATGAGAAAAGGGCTAAGGTTTAACAGGAATAATGGGGTTGGGGAAAGGTGAATAATATTTCAAAATATCATCTTTCTGTGTAAGGGTAAGGATCCAAATTATACCACAGTGGCATCAAAAATATTTTCAACTAAAGACATTTGAGAATCAACAGGTGCAGAAAGAGGCTTTGTCTAAATCCTCCCTTATCTGACTAAAAGCAGAAACTTGTAGGAGTGAGACTGTCAGAAATCCTCTCTGGGGAGGAGTCTCATGGAGATGAAGAAGACCACCGGCACAAGTTGTCTATCGCCTGGTTTGCTTTCCTAAATTTCCATTTGCCTGTCCTAAAGAAACCATTTATTCTTCCCATAGAAGCTCTTTTCTCCCTTCTTCCTTACCTTTATAAAGTTATGTATATAGATCCCTATATACTTTTTTTTTTTTTTTTGAGACGGAGCCTCAAGCTGTCCCCCTGGGTAGAGTGCTATGGCATCACAGCTCATAGCAACCTCCAACTCCTGGGCTCAAGTGAGTCTCCTGCCTCCGCCTCCCAAGTAGCTGGGACCACAGGCAACCGCCACAATGCCCGGCCATTTTTTGGTTGCAGGCATCATTGTTGCTTGGTGGGCCCGGGCTGGGGATTCGAACCCGCCACCTTAGGTGTACGTGGCTGGCGCCTTAGCTGATTGAGCCACAGGCGCTGAGCCATAAGTTCTCATTTCTTCTGTGCTACGTCTAGAATGGAATTCAGTGTTTCAGGAATGATGTGACCAGTGCAGTCTGAGAGGGCAGATGCTTGTTGGTGGTGGTGGGGATGGGGGGGGTGTGTGTGTCACTATTTTAAAACAACAGCTTTATTGAGATATAATTTATATGCCATAAAATTCATGTTTATAAAGTATATAATTCAAGAGTTTTTAGTACATTACAGAGCTGTGCAACCATCACCAAATCCAGAACATGTTCAGCATCCACAAAGGAAACCTTGTACCCACCAGCAGTTATCACCCAGTGCCCTGCCTCTGGCAGCCACGCATCTGCCTTATGTCTCCATAGACTTACCTATTCCAGGTACTTGTCAAATTATCCAGACAGTATGTGATATTCTGTCACATAGTACAGTCTTCAAGGCTCATCTCTGTCGTAGCATGTATCAATACTTCATTTCTCATATTGCTAAATAATATTCTATTGCATGGATATATCATTTTTTTAATCCATTCATCAGCTGAGGGACATTTGGGTTATTTCTTCTTTTTTGGGTATAATAATTAAATCATTTATGAATATTTATATACAAGTTTATCTGTGCACATGGTTTTTTGGTTCTCTTGGGTTTATACTTAGGTGTAGAACTGCTGGGTCAAAAGGTAATTCTATGTTCAATGTTTTGAGGAATTGCAAAACTATTTTTCACAGTGAGTAATTTTACAATTTTACTGGTCATCTCTCTGACGCCTGTTGTTGTCCACCTTTTTGATTATAGCCATCACTGTGGGTATGAATTTGCACTGCTCTGATGACTAATGATAAGCATATTTACATGTGTTTATTTTCTATTTGTATATCTTCTTTGTTAAAATGTCTCTTGTCCAATTTTTTCCATTTTAATTTTTTTCTATTTTTTAACTTCTGTAATTATACATATATATAGGGTACACAGTAATATTTAGATACATAAGATATAGTCATCAGATCATTTATCATTTCTTTTGTTTTTTGAGACAGAGTCTCACTATGTTACCCTGGGTAGAGTGCTATGGTATCACACAGCTCACAGCAACCTTAAACTCTTGGGCTCAAGTGATTCTCTTGCCTCAGCCTCCCAACTAGCTAGGCACCCATCACAACGCCTAGCTATTTTTTTGTTGCAGTTGTCTTTGCTGTATAGCTGGCCAGGTTCGAACTCGCCGGCCTGGGTGTATGTGGCCTATGCCCTACCCACTGAGCTATGGGCGTCACCCATTTATCATTTCTTTATGTTTAATATCTTCCTTCTCGCTATTTGAAACCATATCTTATTAAATGTAGTCATCTTGTAGTACCATAAACACTATAATTTATTCCTCCTTTTTAGTTGTAACTTCATATCCTTTAATAAATCTCTTCCTAACTACCCTTCCTTGCCCATTTTTAAATTGTATTATTTGTTTTTTTAATATTGACTTTTAAGAGTTTTTATATATTCTGGATACTATGCCTTATAAGCTATGTAAATTGTAAATATTTTCTCCCGTTCAGTGGGCTATCTTTTCACTTTCTTGGTAGTGTTCTTTGCAATACTATTATTTTTAATTTTGATGAAGCCCAATTTATGTATTTTTTCCTTTGGTCATTTATACTTTAGGTGTCCTATCTAAGAACTGTTGCCAGATCCATTGTCATGAAACTTATCCCTATGTTTTCTTCTAAGAGTTTCACAGGTTTACCTCTAAAATGTAGGTCTTTGATCTATTTTGAGTTAATTTTCATATACAGTTAAAGTAGCGGTTTAACTTTGTTCTTTTGCATGTGGATATCCAACTGTCTCAGCACCATTTGTTATGAAGACAGTGCCTAAATTGCCTTGGCAGGCTTGTTGGAAATCAATTGACTGCAACAAGGGACTATTTTAAAAATGATGTAATGATGCTGACATTTGCTTTTCATGGTGTTGACTCCTACTGAGTTTACTATCACCGGAATCTCCTAAGTGTTCATAGGAGTTGTTTTTAACCAAGTCTCCCCCACCTAACCATTGTGCAGATGTTAATTTGGGCCCAAATAATATATTTTATCTTTATCTCTTAAATGTTCAGCTGGCCATTCAACTAAGTTGAACAGTTTAGGATGCAAAATCCAACATCTTTCCTAGGGTTGTATCATGTCTATCTTTGGTTAATCATATTAGGCATGAAATAGTTAATTTCATCTCAGGCAACTGAGCTGGACATTGGCAAACAAGACAAGGCGCCTGCCTTTACGGAGGAGAAGAGACATAACACAGAAGCAAACTAATGAGCAAGATGATTTCCAACAGTCAGCTTCTTCAGCTATAGGTCATAGGGGAAAATCTCTTTAACCTATAAATTTCTTTTAGCAGCAATTGTGTCTTCACTATTATCACAGAAGTGGGTCAATGTCATTGTTGATGATTCACTCAATGAATGCTATCTGCTGAGAAGGGCCTTTCTAATGTCTGATGCTGATATCAAGGACGACGCCCTCTTTAGTACCACTCAGAGGGATACACCTTGGGGATGGCTGGGCCATGAACCTCACCGAAATGACTTGCTTTGGGTTCTAAACGAACGTAGTGCAACTCCAAAATGACTATTTCAACTTGTTATAGTACAGAGAGCCTGTCAACACTGCTGCCAAGTGGATTAATGTAGTACAGAGAGCCTGTCAACACTGCTGCCCCTGGATTAATAATCCCAGTTATCTTTCTTGGATGTTGGCCCCAATTCTTTCACCAGCAGCTGCAGCATTACATGTATGGGTTGTTTCTCTCTGTAAGAACTGCCACCTTGGAGGCCACTTATAATCCCGGCTCATTAGGAGGCTGGGGTGGGGGGAATGCTTGAGGACAGGAGTTTGAGACCACCCTGAGCAAGAGAGAGACACTAAAAAAAGACACCCCCCCCCCAAATCCCCCAAAGTACTGGGTTTATATCTGTAGTCCCATCTACTCAGGAGGCTGAGACAGAGGACAAAAACCATAAACTTTTAAAAAAAAGAAAGAAAGAAAGAAAAACAACCCTGCCATCTTGCAGCAAGTTTCTAGAACCAAATGAGAATAATACTTGACATAGGAGAGGAAGTCCTGCTGAGGCTAATGGACATAAAACAGACCAGAGAAAACTTTTTTGTTGTTGTTGTTTTGTTTGTTTGTTTCTTTTTAAGAGACAGAGTTTCATTTCATCACCTTCAGTAGAGTACTATGGCATCATAGCTCACAGCAACCTCCAGCTCTTGGGCTTAGGTGATTCTCTTGCTTCTGCCTCCTGAGTAGCTGGGACTACAGACGCCCACTGCAATGCCTGGCTGTTTTCTTGTTGCAGTTTGGTCAGGGCTGGGTTTGAACCCACCACCCTCGGTATATGGGGCTGGTGCCCTGCTCACTGAGCCACAGGCGACGCCCTCAGAGAAAACTTTTTTGAACCTCCATCACACCCTAAGATGAAAATCTGTCAATACTGATGGAAAGTGTCTGTCTCCCTAGAGCCAGAACAGTATCTGATACGTAACATCAGCAAGTACTTGTTGAACTTGAATGAATCAATCAATAAAAAATTCTGCACGGAACTTTTGCCTATTCTGCAGATTCTTTTGTCTGTGGGAATTTTTTTCAAAAGTTCATTTGAATATCAAACTTTCTGGGTTTTTTGTTTTATTTTGTTTTTTAAATTTCTTGATCAATAAATCATTGACTACTACCAAGGCTCCAAGGTGGTATTAGTGACCACCAGGAAGCTGTTGGAGGCATGAATCTTTCCCCAACATTACTGGACATCCTAATGATCACCTCAGGCCAGACTCTTCTGTGTGCCTTTGATCTTTTTCTTCCTGGCTTCACATATTTACTATTACTTTTTTTCTATTTTTTAGGAAAAGAGGCCTCCAAAATTGAATTTCTCTTACTGTCCACTGCTTTCCATTTTATTGATAAATCATCTCCTAAGTGCAATTGTGGGTAACAGTCTTGTCCTATTTTAGGTCATTTGGGGGTACCAGCAGAGGCAAGTAGGGTAAGGACTATGATCTTTCAGTATAACACACAACCTCTTTATCACCACTAATCTTTCTTTTCTGCCATTTTGCCTCCATGCACACAAGCAGAAGTCAGATGTAATATTCATCAATTTAACTGATTCCATGGAAACAATGGTGATTTCTAAGATGAAAAAGAATTACAGATACACACTGATTATATTTTTTGGCTGCAAAAACCAAAACACTGACTCATCAAATTAAATTACTCATTAAAATACAGGCCAAATAAGTATAATCTACAGTCAGGTACTGATGTCTATCAGATGGGACAGATGAGATAATGTTGCAAAAGAATGATTTACTCCCCTGTTCTCATGGGTAGAAATACAGGATGCATTTTCTAGGATCACTATTAATTTATTGAGCCCACACAAGGTGTGAATTAAACTGCCCTCATCCTTCCTTATCAATATGACTGAGATGGATGTTTTCACAGCTCCTGTAAGTGAGGGTTTTATTCTCTTTTTTATGAGAAGGACATTGAGATTCAAAAGGAGGGCTCTATAAGCCTCAGGACAGGTTCCAGACAGCACAGTGGTTTGGGACAATATCCCCTGGTGAAAACTCATTTATGACTGCGACTTTGCTATTTGGATTAAAGTAGCATACTCCCAAGCCCTCCGTGTTGTGTCTTCTGATTTCTGTTTGGGGATATGAGGAGATGTGGGAGCATGAGGCCCACGGGAAGGGGTAAACCCGGAAGACTCCCTATTTTATCATCTACAGTCTTGCTTGCAAGTTACTCTGATCTTGCACTCCTCAAAACTAACTGCATATTAGACTTCCTTGGACAACTTTAAGAAATAATATACATGAGGGGAGGAGCAAGATGGTGGCCAAGTAACAACTTCCTTGCAACTCGGCATGGTGAAACTGGGGAGAGAAGACTCCAGGCATCTCTGGCTAGTAGGATGTACCCAGAAACTTCCCTTTGGGAATACAGGAAATCAGCGAGAGAATTCTGGACCCCACGAGGAGGACAAAAGCAGTGGAGAACTGGCAAGTGGTTGTATGTGTTCGTTTGGTCTAATCCCACCAGCAGCTGTTAAGTACAGCACCAATAAATTGCAAACTGGAAAGGCCTTTCCTATGAGCTGTTTTGATTTTTTGGGGACTTGGCACTCAGTTGAGCTATCTTGGAAGAACTTGGGCAAGAGTGCGGAGGACTTTAAGCATTGTCTGGGGCCCCAGACTGAGCCCCTGAGCCCCACGGAGCTAATAGTGTTCAGCTGTGGGCCAGGTAGAGCCATTGTGGGAGAACTGCCCCAGCAAGCTCCACCAGGATAGGGTGGGAGACCTTGGGCGAGTAATCTAGTGACTGAGCAGCCTAAAGGCAGGGACTGAGATGCCTTACAGCCCTGGCCCTCAGGGGCATAGAGTGAGAATGGTTTTGGCACACTGGGTAAGTGGACAGCCATTTCAGGAGTGATCGAAGCAACAAATGCTTTCCTGAGAAAACTTCTGCTTAGCCAAGGTTAGCAGTTTAAAGTGCCTTTTACGCAGGCTGAGGAGAGATTTATGCCCTCCACCCTGCAGGGTTTGAGAAATTAGCTGAGGCCTCCAGTCTCCACCTTGTATAGCCATGTCAGCATTGTTATTAACATCTCACACCCCAGAAGATCGCCTGTTGCCCAGACAATATTCAGCAAGATATATATACTGTTTTGGTTATTTTTTGTTTTGTTTTCTTTTGTTTTTAAATTTTAACATTTCCCCTCTAGATTTCTCCCTTTATTTTCCTTTCTTCATTCTTCTAATTTAAATATAATTTTCCATTGTTGCCTTCTTTAACAATTAGAATTTTATTTTTGCTAGTGTTTCTACCCCTATTATTTGGTTTTCTCCCCAATTTTATCCCAGAAAGTTTTCTGTTTGCTTGTTTTGGTTTGATTTATAGCATTTTTGTCTTTCCTCTCTACTTGGTGGAGGTGGGATACTGTGTCCGAACAGGCTAGCAAAGAACTGCTGATCTCAAGGAAACCACTCAACCTGGCACCCCCAGAGGTTGGGGATTTTTAAGGTTGAGTCAAAGTACCCTACTGTACACCTATATTGCTCCTGTCTCCCTCTTTCTGTGCCTCTCCTCTTTTTCTCAATATTCTCTTTTACTTACGTCCTCTCCTTTCTCTTTTTTCTTTTCTTTTCTCTCTCTCTCTTTTTTTCTTTTTTTCCTTATTGCTCTTCAATCTTCTTATCCTTCTGGTCTGGTACTAAAAGAACTCATCAAAACCCTAGTCCAGGGGCACGGTAACTTAAAGAGCAAGAGGAAGTGAAAGGAAAATTAGGGCAAGGAAACAGAAAAAAAGAAAACACTCATGAGGAAGAATCAGCAGAAAAATCCTGGCAACATGAAAAACCAGTCCAGAGCAACCCCCTCAAGGGACCAGGAGGTAGCTACTGCAGAGGATTCCACCTATAAAGAAATGTTAGAAATGACAGAAAGGGAATTTAGAATATAGATGATGAAAACAATGAAGGAAATGATGGAAACAATGAAGGAAACTGCTGATAAAGTGGAAAATAACCATAAAGGAAATCCAAAAACAGAATTAAATGAGAGATGAACAATATGAAGAATATAGAAAGGATACAGCAGAATTGAAGAAACTGAAGCAGTCAATCAGGGAACTTAAAGATGCAACAGAAAGCATCAACAACAGATTAGACTATGTAGAAAAAATTCTCAGAGGTAGAGGACAAAGCTCTTGAGATAATTTAGATAAAGAGGCAGACAAGAAGAGAGAGAAAGCAGAATGTTCACTGACAGGACTGTGGGACTTTATGAAGTGTTCAAACATATGACTATAGGTATCCCAAAAGGGGAAGAAGAATGCCCCAAGGGAATGGAAGCCATACTAGAGAATGTTATAAATGAACATTTCCCAAATATCATCAAAGATTCTGACACACTCCTTTCAGAGGAATATCGGACCCCAGGTCTCCTCAACTCTAACAGAGCTTCTCCAAGACACATTGTGACGAACCTGTCCAAAGTCAAGACAAAAGAAAAGATTCTTCAAGCTGCTAGGAGTAAGCACCAGTTGACCTACAGGGGCAAATCCATCAGGGTGACTGCAGACTTCTCTAATGAAACTTTCCAAATAAGAAGACAATGATCATTTTTCTTTAATCTACTTAAACAGAACAATTTCCAGCCCAGAATTCTTATCCTGCTAAGCTAAGTTTTAAAATTGACAGAGAAATCAAATCATATACTGATATAGAAACACCGAGGAAATTTGCCACAAGACCAGCTCTACAGGAAATACTTCAACCTGTTCTACACACTGACCGTCACAATGGACCAATGGCAAAGTAAGAACTCTGAAATTAAAGGACAGAACCTAACTTCCACAATGATGCAAAAGATAAAACTAAGCAATGGACTCTCACAAAATAAAATGAATAGAACACTACCACACTTATCAATTATCTCAATAAATGTTAATGGCTTGAATTCCCCACTGAAGAGGCACAGATTGGCTGACTGAATTAAAAAACACAAACTGTCCATTTGCTGTCTGCAGGAAACACACCTAGCTTCAAAAGACAAATTAAAACTCCAAGTTAAGGGATGGAAGACAATTTTTCAGGCAAAAGGAATTAATTTAGAAGAAAATTTTCAGATATACATGGATTTGAAGCAACTAAAGTCAAAAAAGACAAAGATGGTCACTTCATATTGGTCAAGGGTAAAATACAATAAGAAGACGTTTCAATTCTGAATATATATGCACCCAGTTTAAATGGTCCCAGATTCTTGAAACAGACCTTACTCAGTCTGAGCAATATGATATCCTATAACACCATAATAACAGGGGACTTTAACACTCCTCTTACAGAGCTGGACAGATCCTTTAAACAGAAATTAAACGAATATCTAAGGGACTTAAATGAGACCCTAGAACAATTGTGCCTGACAGATGTATATAGAACACACCATCTTCTCTTAGCCCCTTGGAACATTCTCCAAAATTGATCATATCCTATGACACAAAACAAATCTCAACAGAATCAAAAGAATTGAAATTTTACTTTGTATCTTCTTAGACCACAAGGCACAAGGTGGAACTCAACTCCAACAAATACATTCAACCCCCCACAAAGGCAAGGAAATTAAATAACCTTCTGTTGAATGAGAGTTGGGTGCAGGAAGAAGTAAAAGAGGAAATCATTAACTTCCTTGAGCACAAAAACAATGAAGACATAAGCTACCAAAACCTGTGGGATACTGCAAAAGCAGTTCTGAGAGGAAAATTTATTGCTTTAGATGCCTACATTCAAAAAAAAGAAAGAGAGCACATCAACAAACTCACAAGCCATCTTATGGAATTGGAAAAAGAAGAACAATCTAAGCCCAAACCCAACATTAGAAAAGAAATATCCAAAATTAAATCAGAGATCAATGAAATTGAAAACAGAAGATTCATTCAGAAAATTAATGAAACAAGGAATTGTTTTTTTTTTTTTTAAATAAATAGATAAACCTTTGGCCATACTAACAACCAGAAATAGAAAAGTAAAATCTCTAGTAACCTCAATCACAAATGATCAAGGGGAAATAACAACTGATGCCACAGAGATACACGAGATCACCTCTGAATACTATCAGAAACTCTATGCCCAGAAATTTGACAATGTGAAGTAAATGGATCAATATTTGGAATCACACCCTCTCCCTAGGCATAGCCAGGAAGAAATAAGAGCTCCTGAACAGACCAATTTCAAGCACAAAGATTAAAGAAATAATAAAAAATCTTCCAACAAAAAAATGCCCTGGTCTGGATGGCTTCACACCAGAATTCTATCAAACCTTCAAGGAAGAGCTTATATTCCCATACTGCAGAAATTATTCCAAAAAATTGAGGAGGAAGGAATCTTCCCCAACACGTTCTACAAAGCAAACATCACCCTGAACCAAAACCAGGAAAAGACCCAACTAAAAAGGAGAATTTCAGACAATTTCACTAATAAATGTAGATGCAAAAATTCTCAACAAAATCCTAGCCAATAGATTACAGCTTATTATCAAAAAAGTCATATATCATAATCTAGTAGGTTTCATACCAGGGATGCAAGGCTGGTTTAGCATACACAAGTCCATAAACATCATCCACTGTATTAACAGAAGCAAAAACTAGGACCATATGATCCTCTCAATAGATGCAGAAAAAGCATTTGATATAATCCAGCATCCTTTTCTAATTAGAACACTGAAGAGTATAGGCATATGTGGCACATTTCTTAAACTGATCAAAGCTATCTATGACAAACCCACAGCTAATATTTTACTGAATGGAGTAACACTGAAAGCTTTTCCTCTTAGAACTGGAACCAGACAAGGTTGTCCTCTATTGCCACTTCTATGGAACATAGTGCTGAAAGCTGTAGCCAATACAATTAGGCAAGAGAGGAAATAAAGGGTATCCAAATGGGAGCAGAGGAGGTCAAACTCTCCCTCTTTGCTGATGATATGATCTTATACTTAGAGAACCCCAAAGACTCAACCACAAGACTCCTGGAAGTCATCAACAAATACAGTAATATCTCAGGATATAAAATCAATGTCCACAAGTCAGTAGCCTTTGTATTCAGCAATAACAGTCAAGATGAGAGGCTAATTAAGGATACAACTCCCTTTACCATAGCTTCAAAGAAAATGAAATATCTAGGAATATCCCTAGACCCTGGTATAGGACCAGGTGAAGGACCTCTATAAAGAAAATTATGACGTGATGCCACGGCACTCTACCCAGGGGGACAGCTTGAGGCTCTGTCTCAAAAAAAAAAAAAAAAAAAAAGAAAAGAAAAGGAAAGAAAGAAAGAAAGAAAATTATATGAAACCTTAAGAAAGGAAATAGCAGAGGATATTAACAAATGGAAGAATATACCATGCTCATGGGTAGGAAGAATCAACACTGCTAAAATGTCTATACTTCCCAAAGCAATCCACAGATTCAATGCCATCCCTATTAAAATACCAACATCGTACTTTCAAGACTTGGAAAAAATAATTCTGTGTTTTGTATGGAACCAGAAAAAAACCTGTATAGCTAAGGCAGTTCTTAGTAATAAAAACAAAGCTGGGGGCATCAGCATACCAGATTTTAGGCTATACTACAAAGCCTAGTGGTCAAGACAGCATGGTACTGGCACAAAAATTGAGACATATACATTTGGAATCAAATAGAAAACCAGGAAATGGAACTAGCATCTTATAACCACCTCATATTCGATAAACCAAATAAAACATATATGGGGGAAAGAATCCGTATTCCATAAATGGTGCTGGGAGAACTGGATATCCACATGTAAAAGACTGAAACTGGATCCACACCTTTCTCCACTCACAAAAATTGATTCAAGATGGATAAGGGACTTAAATTTAAGGCATGAAACAATAAAAATCCTCAAAGAAAGCACAAGAAAAATACTGGAAGCTATCAGCCTTGGGAAAGACTTCATGAAGCAGACTGCCATGGCAATTGCAACAACAAAATAAACAAATGGGACATAAACTGTAAGGAGCTGTCTCCTGTACGGCTAAGGAGACAACAACCAAAACAAATAGATAACCAACATAATGGGAAAGAATATTTGAGTATTTTAAATCAGACAAAAACTTGATAACTAGGATCTATAGAAAACTCAAATTAATCCACATGAAAAAAGCCAACAATCCCATATATCAATGGGCAAGAGACATGAATAGAACCTTCTCTGAAGAAGACAGATGAATGGCTAACAAACATATGAAAAAATGCTCATCATCCTGAATTATTAGAGAAATGCAAATCAAAATCACCCTGAGATATACCATCTATCCCCAGTGAGAATGGCCCACATCACAAAATCTCAAAACTGCAGATGCTGGCATGGATGTGGAGAGAAGGGAACAAACACTTTTACACTGCTGGTGGAACTGCAAACTAAACAATCTTTTTGGAAGGAAGTATGGAGAACCCTCAAAGAACTGAAGCTAGACCTCCCATTTGATCCTGCAATCCCATTATAGGCATCAACCCAGAGGAGAAAAATCCTTTTATCATAAGGACACTTGCACTAGACTGTTTATTACAGCTCAATTTATGATCGCCAAAATGTGGAAACAGCCTAAATGCCCGCCAACCCAGGAATGGATAAACAAGCTGCGGTATATGTACACCATGGAATACTATTCAGCCACTAAAAAAATGGAGACTTTTACAGCCTTTGTATTAACCTGGATGGAAGTGGAACACATTATTCTTAGTAAAGCATTACAAGAATAGAGAAGCATGAATCCTATGTACTCAATTTTGATATGAGGACAATTAATGACAATTAATGACATGGTAGGGGTGGGGAAAAGGAAGAGTAGGAAGAGGGAAGGCGCACGGGGGGTGGGGTCTTGGTGTGTGCCACACCTTTTGGGGGCAAGACACGGTTGTAAGAGGGACTTCACCTAACAAATACAATCAGTGTAACCTGGTCACTTGTACCTTCAATGAATCCCCAACAATTAAAAAAAATAAATAATCGTTATGAAAATAAGTTGATAA
>CAUYQV010019626.1:0-21073 GCA_963574575.1 Galagoides demidoff | reverse complement strand
GAGTCTCCTGCCTCCGCCTCCCAAGTAGCTGGGACCACAGGCGCCCGCCACAACGCCCGGCCATTTTTTGGTTGCAGCCATCATTGTTGTTTGGCGGGTCCAGGCTGGGGATTCGAACCCGCCACCTTAGGTGTACGTGGCTGGCGCCTTAGCCGATTGAGCCACAGGTGCCGAGCCTAACATTTTAAATAACCACAGGACAATGATCAAACCCAGGAAATTAACTTTGACACAACACTGCTAATTCATTCATCTTCTGCACTTAGTGAAGCCTGGTTAGTTCCCTCCTAAAGGCCTTTTCCTGGAACAAGAGCCAGTTCAAGTTCGCATTAGTGTGATCTAATCACCTGTTTCCTACTCTCCACCATCCTCTGACAATTACTCAGTCTTTCCTCATCTTTCAGGATGACACATTTGAAGAGCACAGGCCAGCTATTCTGTGAAATCTCACTCACTTCGGGTGTATCTGGTGTTTCCTCAAGACTAGATTCAGGGGATGCATTTTTGAAGGGATGATAATAGGAAGTATAGAGTTTTCTGTCTGTGTCAAAGTTGAGATGCCTCTGAAACATGTTGACAGGAAGGTCAAAGCCAGCCTGAAGCTAAGGGAGAGAGCAGAGGGACAGCTGTGAACATAAGTGTTATGAGGGTAAAAAGCCTTTTCTCAGCCCTTATCACAAACAGGGCCCCCAGGGAGAGTCTGCAGGGAGAGGTGGCATCCCACATGGGCAGTCAAGAGGGAGGAGGTATGGCCAGTGGGGTGGAAGAGGGCTCTGGAGGCCAGGAGGGAAAGAAGGAAGCATGTATGACAGCTGATGATCCCTAGTTCTGCTCCTGGGTTTGGAAGCCTGCAGGCCCTGAGGCTTGGTCCCCTAGAAGGGAGAATCCCAGTGGAGCAGCGGAGGAGGAACTGGGGTACCAGGGAGAGGGCATGTGTGGGCCACCCAGGAAGCAGAGAAATGGCTGGAGCAGAGAGGCAATATGGGGTCTAGGGAAGCTTGTTTAAAGAGGGGGTAAAGAAAGGGCTTGAATGCTAATGATAACAACCCAGTGAAGTGTGAAATAGGCATTGCAAGATTCAGGGCAGCGCTATAGCAGGCCAGCGGTTATGGGCCCAAGTAGTGTTTGCAAGGCCCTGGTTCTAGCTCTGGCCATGGATCCAAAATGAGCAGAGAGAAAAAGGGGCTTGAGGCAATGAGGGGCAGGTAGGCAGGACTCCATGAGTGAAGGTTATGGCTGTGGAGTACTGAGGCACAGACAGTGGCGTGTAGAGAAAATGGTATTCCAAATAGACGTGCAGAAGATCATGTCTTTGCTGGTGGTAACCTGGAGGGTGGATGGCTAAGGTTGGGGGTGGGGGCGGGATAAGTGGTGACTGGCAGTGAGGAGGATAAGAATGCAAGATGTCTGGGGCACCCAAATACCTGATGGGGTTGGGAAAGTGGTAGGGGGTTAAGCCCTCTGTGAAGGACCAGGAGGGGGGCAAGGCCAGCTACAGAGAGGGTGCTGTCTCAGGCTAGGGCCACATGTGCTTGGGTTGGGGAGAATGAAGGCTGTCAGAAAGGGGAAGCAGGAGAAGGAAGGCCTGCCTACTTCCTGGCTCTCCCTTCATTAGCTGGGGGGGATGGGGGACAGGCCACTGGAGAGGTAGAGGAGACAGATGGCCCTACTTGCAGGTGGAAATTCCTGAGGACCTGTGGGAGGGTTGGGAGTGGGCAGGAGTCATGGAGAAGGCTGACTGGAAGGCTCACCCTCTGCAAGCAGGTGGGGCACACATGAAATTGTCCTAATATCTATTTTTTTCAATGACATTTGGGGGAAGGGATTGGGGGCAACCATTCCTTCCAGGCATGACCACCCCAGAATTCTAGCTGGGAAAGACTGGGCTATGGCCCTTCACATACCCACCTGGTGGCACCTGCTGCATGTACATCATGCAGGTATAGGCCTGGGTCTCAGGCCCTCACCAGGACATGGTGTTTTGCTCTGTACTTGTGTCACCTAATTTTGTCCAGACAGACTGCTGGGTTCAGTCCTCTCCCCTTCTCAGCTGTGTCACCTTTAGCTGGATGGTGCTTCCTCCATGAAGCTTCCCTTGTCTTCCTTCATCAGAAGCAATCACTGGAGCATCCCCTACTGCCCTACCTCTTTGTATAGTGCAGGTGTCCTTAAACTATGACCCACGGGCCACATGTGGCCCGCCTAGGACATTTATCTGGCCCGCTGGGTGTTTTTGCCACCTTTGCCTGTCTTGCTTAGCAGCTGACTCGTCCAGGGGCCCTCCAACGGTCTGAGGGACAGTGAACTGGCCCCCTGTTTAAAAAGTTTGAGGACCCCTGGTAGTGGGTGTCTGGTTACTGCCTGCCTCCCCTAAGGCTGTGGTCTTCTGTGCCGCCCAGGGGTCAAAACAAAGTGTTTTGCAGATCCCTCTTTGTCCACTAGATGGCAGACAATGCCTGCATCTGGGAGCTTTGAGCCAAACATTTGGGGCACCCTTAGGGTCTTTCCCATCTGCAGCTGGCAAGCGGTTCTTTAGGGAAGATCCTTATCCCTCTCCCTAGACTGAGAAATTGAGGCCCAGAGGGAGAGAGAGGACCTGACGGAGGTCACATAAGTTACCAGTAGAATTTGGACTCCCAGGCCCTGACATAGGCTCTTCTTGTCAGTGTGGAGTGGGCTGCCCCCAACACCCTGCCTCAGTAGACCCAGCTGGGGGGTCTGGCTGAGCTGAGCCCCCCAGGGTGAGCTGGCAGGCTGAGGAGTAATTGGGACTCCTGCCCACAGCTGGTGGCCACATGCCTGCTGAAGGGCTGTCCAGTTCAGTCTCAGTTAGACATGGCCCCAGCCTGGGCTACGAGCTCAAACATCCCTCCCAGGGAAACGAGGTGGAGGTAACTCTACCCCGCTGAATTTGCAGTATATAATCCTTATCACAGTAGCCCCTGCACACACACTGCTCACCAGTTTATGTTTTTCTATTTTATTGTTGCTGCTCACCAGTTTATAAAGTCTGGCTGCACCCAAGGTGATTGGTTGCTGGCCCTAGGAAGAGGAGAAAGACCCAGAGAAAGAACAGCCTTGGCCAAGGTTCCCCAGCAGCAAAGGCAAGGGTTGGCATGCGGGTCTCTGGGAGGAACCCACCACTGATTTGGGTCTTTGGAAGGACTGGAGGCTTGAGGGAAGCAAGGCTATGGTAGGGGTCCCCCTTGGCAAAGGGTGTATCTTGTCCCCTGTCCCAAAGTAAGCCCAGTGAGCTGATATGGGGCCTGGTAGATGTGGGGAGAGGCTGTGGGATGTAGAGGCCAGATGGTGAGAGTCCTAGGTGGGAGAGGCTGGGCATTCATTCACCTCTTAGCGGTCCCAGATTTGTGAAGTGTGGTCAGACCTCAAATTTCTGCTCAGGACATGGAATCCCTTGTGCTGGGAAGGATCCCCTTACCCTCTGCAGGCAGTTTGGGCCCTGCCAGGATTGCTGGGGAGCCTGGCCAAGGTTACTGAGGGTGGGACCATCCTGATATTGAGGACCTGGTCCCAGGGCCAGTTTGTGGGGGTCTCTGCCATGGGTACTGGCAAGGCAGGGAACATAGCTGAGCCACCCACCCACCCATCAACCTCTGACCTCCCTTCCCTGACCACCACTTCAGGCTACCTCCCACCTTGTCACTTTGCTGGAGCTGGGGGACTTGCATTTGTGGATCTCTTTCTGTGCAAATTGTCCACAGCCCAGATGGGAAAGAGTCTCCCCGGTGGGAACTGGCCAATCTGACACAAAGGTGCCTACTGGGCCAGTCAAGGTGGAGGAAGAAGCTGCAGGTGGACAGCCTGGGCTCTTGTCACTTTCCCTCCTCCTCCCGCCTTCTAGGACTGGGTGGAGCCACTGCCTTATAAGTGGCTGGCCTGGTGGCAACAGAGCAAACTACAACCAGCAGCCGGACTGGAGGCCAGCTCTGCAGGCAGCAGCAGCTGTGCCCTGGGTTGCCCACCATGACCCCCTCAACCTGGACCCTCTGCTGCCTCCTGGGGGGCCTCCTGCTCTGTGTCAGCAGCCCCAGCCCCAGCGTGCCCCGCCTGCGGCTCTCCTACCGAGGTACTGGCCCCTGTCTGCCTTGTTTATGTGCATGTCTGTGGGCTTTGTGACACCCCCAGACAGCTAGAGGGGATGGAGCCAGTCACTCCCTGCACAACTCTAGGGAAGGGGGAGGAAGGCAGGTCCTGAGAGACATGACCAGAGTGGAGGGGTGAGAGCCACCCAGGGGGAAAAGCCTGGGGTGCTGCTGGGAGACCCTGAGAGACCTCAGTAGAGATGGGGCAGAGGAAGTTGGGGAGGGATGGTGGACTGGGCAGAGCAGAGGGGACAGAAAAGTGAGTCTGAAGAGTCTATCTGAGCCCAGCAGGCTCTTTGCCCAGGGTGGTCAGTGGGGCAGCATGCTGTCCCTCTGGTCCTTGAGCCATGGGGTGGGGGGACCTTCTAGCCCTCATCCTAAAATTGGGTTTCTCACCCCTCTTCCATCCTGGAAGCTTCGTATAGCCCAGGAAGAGTTCTGGCCTCCCCTCTCAGGCCACCCTGGCCAGGGAGATTTCTCTGTGCTCACCTCAATGTTTTGTGCAGTATCTGGTACAGGCCTCCTCTGATGGCCATGGGGAAGGGTCCCTGAGACATAGGCTCTAGGAAAATTCTTCTTGGGAAAGCCAGAGGGGTGATCACTTCCTCCTGGAAACCCCAATATGAGGAGGGGACGCATGCCTGGTATGGAGACCCTGGGCGGGGCATCACTCCACTCCGGAGAGTCTGAGGAGGAATGTGATCCTATGTGGTTCTGGGGGGGGAGGTCAGGTTACTAGAAACAGCCCTAAGTAGGGAAAGTTCCCCAAAGTACTGTCATCCATGGAGGGCTTCCTGGAAAAGGCTGTTGAAGAGTTTTGGGGGAGGAGTAGGTACTAGGCCAAGCTGGTTCTGTGGGGAAGGGTAGGATACTCTGGACAAGGGCGGCCATGTCCTCTTGCATCATCCTACTGCTTGCTGCATCACCTCAGTCTCCCCAACCAACCCCCAAGGACCTATCTCAGGATCCTCAACTCCTAGTGCAACCAGACAGTCCCTTCCCACCTCTGGAGCCTGGCTGGGCAATGTCTATGGGGAGACAAACCTCAATGGCCACAGCCCTGGACTGGAGGCAGGAGATTCTTCTGGCCATAGCTGCCCTTTCCCATATCCCAGCTATTGCCTGGGGTTCCTTCTGTTGGGGGCGTCCTGCTCTGCCAGCCACACCTCCAACTGAGTCAGCTTGTTTGCTGCTCAGGCTCACCTAAGCCTCCCAGCACTTTGCCCAGTTTGCTGTCCTAATTTCTGCCTATGGGGCTATCTTCCTTGGGGACTGGGCAGGGCACAGATGGGACAGTGGGAAGATGTTGGCAGAGAGATCAGGGGCTAAAGGAAGGAGTGGCAGCAGTCCCCGGTGGACTGGGATGGGGGGTGCTCAGAGCCTCCTACCCCATCCCTAGCCCATCCCCATGTTCTGAAAGCCTTCCAGCAGCTCTGTGGATGGAAACACTTTCCAGATGTGAGTATGTGGGGGGCAAATGCACAGCTGGGACCCTCCATCTCCACTCCTTGGCTGGGAAAATAGGCTGAGCAGCAGGCCCTAACCTGCTCCCTCTGCCCCCTCCTAGACCTCCTGTCTGCCAACCGCTCTGCCATCTTTCTGGGCCCCAGGGGCTCCCTGGATCTCCAGGCTATGTACTTGGATGAATACCGAGACCGCCTCTTTCTGGGGGGCCGTGATGCTCTCTATTCTCTGCGGTTGGACCAGGGATGGCCAGATCCCCGGGAGGTGAGCTGGATTGATAGGGGAGAGGATCTGTTTGAGAACTGGGCACTTCCAACTGGGAGGCCAGCTGGAGAAACTGAGGCTGTGAGGTCAGGGAAATACCCAAGGTCAGCCAGACTGTGTTTCAGGTCCTGTGGCCGCCACAGCCAAGACAAAGGGAAGAATGTGTTCGCAAGGGACGAGATCCTTTGGTGAGTGCTGTTGGGAGGGACAGTGCCTCAACCAACCCCAACCACTGACCCTCAGGATAGCTGGTGGTCATGCCCCCAGGTGCCTCTGCTGAAGGGCATTAGGAGCAGTTTCTGAGGGCTTTTGGATGTCTGTCAAGAAGTCACCTCCGCCTCTTCTCCAGAGCTGGTCATCGGGCAGGGCTGAGCCTGAGGAGAGGGTGGACATCCCCCTCACCCCAAGCTATCCCCGCTCCCTGATAGACGGAGTGTGCCAACTTCGTGCGTGTGCTGCAGCCCCACAACAGGACCCATCTTCTGGCCTGTGGCACTGGGGCCTTCCAGCCCATCTGTGCCCTCATCACAGTTGGACACCGTGGGGAGGTGAGCCTGTGATGGGCCCCAGAAGAGACTGGGAGGCCATGGCATTTCCTCCTGCTTCCTGAACGCTTCCTATTGAGCCTGGGTTGGGACAGAGGGGCAGGGCCCTGAAAGGAGTCTTTGTGATGGGGAGCTGACCCCATCAGAGAGGTCCTGAATGAGGGTGTCTTCCTCCCTCTCACCCGCTACTAACTGCACGCAAGGGCCACTGCCTGGGTGTGGAAGGGTGTCTCAGTGACATCCCCCCTTCCCCTCCAGCATATGCTCCACCTAGAGCTCTCCAGTGTGCAAAATGGGCGGGGGCGGTGCCCACATGAGCCTAGCCGTCCTTTTGCCAGCGCCTTTGTAGGTGAGTGAAGCCTAGGCTTGGAGGGAGGGAATAGAGGCGGGGGGGAGATTGGCTTCTGTCACTGGGGAGGGAGGACATGGGCTTCCTACCTTGACTCTGCCCCACACCCACCCCAGGCGGGGAGCTGTACACGGGCCTCACTGCTGACTTCCTGGGGCGCGAGGCCATGATCTTCCGAAGTGGGGGACCCCGACCAGCCCTGCGCTCTGACTCTGACCAGAACCTCTTGCATGGTGAGGCCTGTGGGGCCAGGCTAGCTGGGGTCTGCCCAAGGGCAGGAGAGGAGATGCTGGAGGTGGGAAGAGAGGCTACTTCACTCCAGTACCCCTGACTCCAAGGGGAGACCTCTGCCTTTCCCCTCTGCTCTGGGTTCAGACTCATCCTCTCCTGTGAGGCCCCTTCCTGCCAGTAACCCTGTCACCCTCCCAGAGCCCCAGTTTGTGATGGCTGCCCAGATCCCTGACAACTCTGACCAGGACAATGACAAGGTGTACTTCTTCTTCTCGGAGACTGTCCCCTCGCCCGATGGCAGCCCGGGCCATGTCACCGTCAGCCGTGTGGGCCGAGTCTGTGTGGTGAGAGCAGTATCCTTGCTGCATCCCCCCTTCTTAGGTCTTTTCCCCCCACAGAGGTAGAAAAATTGAGGCAAGGATGCAGAGTTAACATGATTCCTCTCCTGCAGTGGGTGAGGGTAAAGGAGTAGGTGGTGGGGCCCATCCTCGTGAGGCCCTAGGCTGACTTTGGCTCCCACCCCCTAGAATGATGCTGGTGGCCAGCGAGTGCTGGTGAACAAATGGAGCACCTTCCTCAAGGCCAGGCTAGTGTGCTCGGTGCCTGGCCCTGGAGGTGCTGAGACCCACTTTGACCAGCTGGGTAAGGGCATAGCAGAGCATGCCTGGGTGCTGGGAGAGCGCAGAGCCTGTGAGCAGGGGCACTGGCAATGGCCACGATTGAATGCTCCCTTCTGTGTCCCAGAGGACGTGTTTCTGCTGTGGCCCAAGGCAGGGAAGAACCTCGAGGTGTATGCACTGTTCAGCACTGTCAGGTGGGTACCCCCAACCTCCCCGTGCCCCACAACCCTCATCCTTCTCATGAGCTGCCACCATCATTCTCCAGCCCTGCAATGGGTTCCTGTCTTTGTCCCTGATTCAGTGACCCGTGACTATATTCTCAGTCTCCCTCTCTGCCTTTGCCTTGGTGTCCTTGCTTTTCGGAGTCTCTGTTTGCTACAGGAACTGTCAACCCCTGTCCAGCCTGTGAAGGCAGGCCACCCCCTTTCTGCCTCTGATGACCATTCTGGCTTGACCATCTCTGTCTGCCCTTGGCAGTGCTGTGTTCCAGGGATTTGCTGTCTGCGTATATGATATGGCAGACATCTGGGAGGTCTTCAAGGGGCCCTTTGCCCATCGAGATGGTCCTCAGCACCAGTGGGGGCCCTTTGGAGGGAAGGTGCCCTTCCCCCGCCCTGGTGTGGTAAGTCTCTGCCCAAGGTAGGCCAGGGAAAGGGGCCTGGGTAGATGACAAGGGGGTTTCCTCTTTGGCACAGCCCATGTCCACATGCAGTCCCAAAGCAGCAGGCAGCAGACCAGCCAGGGTTCCAGAGCATCGAGGTGGTCTGGGATGGGGAAGAACCCTCCCACAGCAAGAGCAGTGCCCCTGTCAGGGGTGGAAACCAGCTGAGGGAGGACAGCATGTGATCCCAGGGTACTTCAGGGCTCCCTCTTCTGCCCACAGTGCCCCAGCAAGATGACGACACAGCCAGGGCGGCCCTTTGGCAGCACCAAGGACTACCCAGATGAGGTGCTGCAGTTCGCCAGAGCCCACCCACTCATGTTCCAGTCTGTGCGGCCTCAGCATGGCCGCCCAGTCCTTGTCAAGACTCATCTGGCCCAGCAGCTGCGCCAGATCGTGGTGGACCGCGTGGAAGCAGGGGACGGGACTTATGACATCATCTTCCTGGGGACTGGTAGGAGGGCTTCCTTGGTATGGCCAGGATGGAGTGGGGTGTGGGATACTGGGCTCCCCCTCCTCTCCCACTGATCACTCCTCTCCTGTCCCAGACTCAGGTTCTGTGCTCAAAGTCCTTGTCCTCCAGGAAGGGGGCTCGACTGAGCCTGAGGAGGTGGTCCTGGAGGAGCTCCAGGTGTTTAAGGTGAGCAGGGGCTGATGTCCCTGGGTCTGAGCCTGGCTACAGGGGAGCAGGAGTATGCACAGGTGGGAGCCGGCCTGTCTTTACCAAACTTGCAGTGGGTGGGGTGCTGTGGGGGATAGGGAATGGGGGTGGGACACAGGGGTGGGGGGCCTGGAAGTAATGCCCCCCTGGGCAGAGGCCTTGCTGATCCCTTAGAGTGGCAATAGGCCTGCAGCTGCAGTCTGTGAACTGAAAATGGCAGGAGGGACAGCCAAGGGGAGCATCCTTGACAAAGCTCTGCTAGATTCAAGTTGCAGAGAGGAGGTGGCTGAGACCTTAATCCCCCAGGGGCTCCTTGGTCCCTCTATAGACTCAGGCAGGGGGTCATCTGTGTTTGGGGGACTGTTGTGCCTCGTGGAGCTGAGCCTGGTGATTTGGGATAGCTGCCTCATTGCTGGGGAACAGGGGTGTGGGAGGGGACTTAGGAGCTTTGTGTTTTTGGCCAGACCTACTATATGGAAGCCAGCCAGGACCAGGGGGCCTTTTTTGTAACCTACTAGGAAAGACTATCTAGCCTTAGTTGCCAGCCGGTACATGAGCCAGGCTGGGAGCTTGGTAGCTTCTACCCCAGGGGGTGGAGGAGGCTGAAAGCAGAGATGCAGGGGAGGGTCTTTTGCCACCCACCCCACATTGAGACCCTGCTCCTTCCCCAGGTGCCAACACCCATCACTGAGATGGAGATCTCTGTTAAAAGGGTAAGAGTAGCTGCTACCCTCCCCACGCATCCCTCCTTTATACCCAGTTTGCAACCCTGGAGCATGACCTTAGTCTGGGGAAGCTCTGTGCAGCCTGATCAGCCCCTGCAGTGAATGGTCAGGTCCAGATGGGAGCTAAGATTCATAGACATGAAGCCAGTGGGCATTGGGAGGCTCCAAGTGAGTTAGGTTGTGTTCAGATAAGGTAATATTCACAAAGACCAGTTCTTAAGGCAAAAGTGTACTTGAAAACAAAATCCAGATTTTAAATCAAGCAAGGGAGCCCTGTTTTAGAGGTCTGGAGTATCTGTCAAGTGGCAAATACCATCTCCCCATTTATCTGCCTTAGTTTATCTTTAGGTAAATTCCAGCCTTTGTATTGGGGTTGCTCAAAGCAAGGTGCACCTCTAAGGTCAGAGGCAAGTCAGGATGAAGGCCTTTAGGGTAGAGGGCAAAGGTCAACAGCAAGGAGATCCTAGAGAAGCCTCTTAGAGGAAAGACCCTGGGTCTGCCCTGTCCCATTCATGTCCTGACAGAGGACCTGGTATACAGCAGGTGGGTGATAAACACTTTATTTTGTGAATGAACTCAAGAAATTCTGGAAGAGTTCCCGTAAGTGGCAGGGGCCCCAAGAAGCCAAGGGGTCTGGGAACATGACTGCTTCTGGGCAAAGCCTAGGCTCACCCTAGGCTTTACCTATGTATCTCCCCAGCAAACGCTATACGTGGGCTCTCAGCTGGGTGTGGCCCGGCTGCAGCTGCACCAGTGTGAGACCTACGGCAGTGCCTGTGCTGAGTGCTGCCTGGCCCGGGACCCATACTGTGCCTGGGATGGCACCTCCTGTACCCACTACCGCCCCAGCCCCAGTAAGCGCCGGTTCCGCCGGCAGGACATCCGGCATGGCAACCCCGCCTTGCAGTGCCCAGGCCAGAGCCAGGAAGGTGAGTGGCAGAAGGGCAGGAGCTTGGGCGAGAGCACAGGCTGGGCTTTAACTATAACTCAGCCCTGTGTCCTGGGCTCAACCCCTGGGAAGTGTGTTCATTCTCAGGCTGATCCTGTTGGAACAGTCCTCAATTTCCCTATCTGTGAAACTCCTGTCAGGGAATGGGTACGAGGTCTTTGGACATAGTGACTAGCCTGGGGCGTCATTGTATGCCTTGGTCCTTGTCACACTGGTGGGGGCTATGGGAGTCAGAGGTGATTTGCCTGACCTTTGCCTCTCTCCAGAGGAGGCTGCAGGACCTGTAGCCGTCACAGTCTACGGCACAGAGCACAACAGCACCTTCCTGGAGTGCCTGCCCAAATCCCCCCAGGCTGCCGTGCACTGGTTTTTACAGAGGCCAGGGGATGAAAGGCCTGACCGGGTGAGTGAGGACCCTTTTTCTAGCCTCCATAGGTTCTAAAGTAACCACCCACCCTGAACCCCAACTCTGAGCCTTAGGAAAGGGTTCTGGGGAAACCTGCCAAGATTAACCTAAGAAAAGTGGCCAAGCACAGTGGCTCATGCTGAGGTGGGTGGATTGCCTGAGCTCAGGAGTTCAAGACCAGCCTGAGCAAAGTAAGACCCCATCTTTACTAAAAGTAGAAAAAATAGCCAGGCATTGTGGCAGGTGTCTATAGTTCCAGCTACTCAGGAGACTGAAGCAAGAGGATCTCTTGAGTCCAAGAGGTTTTTGGGACCTGTGACTCCACAGCACTTAATCCCAAGGCAACTGAGTGAGACTTTGTCTCAAAATCAAATAAACAAACAACAAAACCCTAAGAAAAGTGTGCATTCAGCCCCTGGGGTGCCTAGAAGGAGGTGACCCTATTTCTACCATCTGAGAGGTAGGCAATAGAGATGGAAAAAAATCTCCCATGCTCATACTTGTGGCTTATCCTTGAAGGGGCTCTTCCCCAGGCATTCTCAGTCCTCCTCTGCCCCAGACCTGAGTCTCTGTCCACTGGCTCTTGCATCCCCAAAGGCTGGCCCCACACTTCCTCCTTAGAGTCCAGCTGTCTGCCCTGGTTCTCTCCTCCCCCATCTGGAAAGGTCTGTCAAACCCAGAGATGGCTTCAGTCTGGGGCCTGAGGATGGGCGTGGGTGGGCCAGGGCTAGGCACCACTCCCCCACAGGGAAGTGGGGGGGGCTCTTCTTCCAGCTTGGGAACTGGGGGAGGCCAGCCTTGGGCCAGCTGTTGGGCTGGGCACTGAGAAGACTCCCCCAAGGGAGAAGGCAGCAGGCAACAAGATGAAGTTACATAACACCAACAGTCAAAGTAATCCACCCTCAACATGCAGACACTAAAGCCTAGACAAGGTTCAGACCAGAATTAGAAGACTGGGATCAGAGCAGTGCCCTTGCCTCCCATGCTGTGATGGTGCTCAGTCCACCCTGGGCCGGGGGTGGGGGTGGGGGCTTTGCTTACACTGTGAGGGCAGTGAACGTGCAGGCCTAGCCAGGGAGGGTCAGTGTGTTGGGGATGAGGGTACACAGCTGTGTCTGTACATGTGCTGCCTAGAGACTAGTTCTGGGCCTGGAGGTACAGCCCCTCCCCTGAGTAAAGCCTGTAGATACACTCTTAACCCCTCTGCTCCCTGGGAGTGTTTGATAAGGCCAAGATTGGTATTCTCTGACCTAGGGGAGATACAGTCAGAGGAACCTCTGAAAAGGTCTTTTGCAGGCCCCCTCCTGGGGTTATGGGAAGGTGAGGTCCTACCTGCAATTAGCCCACAGTCTAGAGGGGGCCGAGGCTGTCATGCTGCTGGACCTCTCCCAGAAAGGAGCAAATGGGCAAGGGAGGTACCCATGCACTGGGTCCCAAGGATGGTAAATTTGGCAAGTCTGAGGATAGTGAAGCTGATGGTGCATGTCCTACCCCACAACCGGGCTCATTCCCTCTGCTCACCTGGCAGGTGAAGACGGACGAGCGAGTGCTTCACACAGAGCAGGGGCTGCTGTTCCGCAGGCTCAGCCGCCTGGATGCGGGCACCTACACCTGCACCACGCTGGAGCACGGCTTCTCCCAGACTGTGGTCCGCCTGGCTCTGGAGGTTATTGTGGCCTCGCAGCTGGACAGCCTTTTCCCTTGGGAGCCAAGGCCAGAGGAGACCCCAGCCCGGGGAGGCCTAGCCCACACCCCCCCGAAGGCTTGGTACAAGGACATTCTGCAGCTCATTGGCTTTGCCAACCTGCCCCGGGTAGATGAGTACTGTGAACGGGTGTGGTGCAGGGGCAGCAGAGAATGCTCAGGCTTCCTCCGCAGCCAGGCCCGGGGCAAGCAGGCCAAGGGCAAGAGCTGGGCAGGACTAGAGCTGGGCAAGAAGGTGAAGAGCCGGCTGCAGGCTGAGCACAACCGGACACCCCGGGAGGTGGAGGCCACATAGGAGAGGGCAGGGAAGGGATGGTCAGGATGAGTCCAAGGGCCCAGTAGCAGCTCCCTACATCTCCCACCCACCTGGCTGAGGCAGAGGGGGCCAGGATGTCTGATCCCCTCTTAGAGATGGGTGTTTCTGCCCCCATATTCCTATTGAGCCACCTCCAGAGAAGACTGGGGGCCTAGTGGAGGGCCCTGTGCCTGAGCCTGTTCCCCACCCCTCTGTGCTCTCAGTCTCAGGCTGGAGCCAGTACCCTCTGGTCACTGGCAGCCCCAAGGGACCTGCCATTTGTTCTTAGAGATAGCCTGGCCTCTGAGCTTATTTCCGGTTGTGCCCAGAGGCAAGAGGGTTGGGTGATTCTTTTCCAGTCTACAGAACAATGGCCATTCTGAGTGGCCCTCAGAGGGGGTGTGTGGGTGGGTCTAAGGGGATATCTGGGCAGGGAGCCCTCAGGCAGCCATAGAGGTAGAAGTGGTCTCTAAGGTAGCACCTGTTAAGAAGGGACTACCCAATGCAGGAGTTGGGGAGGGAATTGCGGGTGTTGAGAAGGTGGAGCAGCAAGACTTTCTTGACCCATGTTGTGCCTTGATACCATGATGGTTCTGTGGCTCATCACTTCTCCTCCATCTCAGAATCCCAGAAGCGCAGACTGCTAGGTCCCATCCTGGGACCTGAGGTGGGCCAATTTTCCTGGGATGCCCACACCTCCCAACACCCCCCTCCGCACCATCAAGTTCCCCATGCTGATGAGGAGGGAGGAGTGGGTTCCAGGGGAATATCACTCCTCATTTCTGTGGACTAGAGGTGGGAGGAGGAGCTGGGGAAGTGTGGGGCTGAGAAGAATGGGCTGTCTCCCAGGGCGATGCAAGCACACGCCAGCCCTGGATCCCTGGGAGGGTGAGAGCATGAAGGTCTGTGAGCTGCAGCTGGTCCTCAAGGTCAGGGCCAGGGCTTTGTAACAGGTTCACAGAAGACTGGGAGGCTATTGAGATGGAGGGCAGGAGACCCTTCGATGGCTCTGAGACATAGGCAGGAATAGGTGTCTTCAGGGATTCATGATGATATTAATTAACTCAGGAGTCACAGGGAAGGCCAGAGGTCTCCAACTTTGGGACCTCTATTTTCTCCAATAAGAGCTAGGCATGGATGATTTATTTAGGAAGACTTTTTTTTTTTTTCTTATAAGGGGGAAAAAAAAAAAGAGAAAAAAGCTAAGAACTTTGAGTCCTGCTGATTGTGGTGAGACTTGGAAGGCAAGGGCACACTCTGCCTAGGCGTGTAAGGGAGGTGTTTTGCCATCAGCAGTTTCTTGGGCTGGGGGGGAGCACAGAGGGGGAGGAGGAGCACTAAATGAAAAGTTGTTCCCAGCCTTCATGAGAACAAATTAGTGACGCACAAAACTGACTAGTGAGAGATAGGAGCATAGGGTTTGAGATTCTCTCTGTTAAAAAACCAAGACAAAGAAAGGAGGAAAAAAAGAGATAAAAAGCAAGACAGGGCTTCCTGTCTTGCTGAAACTCAAACCCAGGCTACGCTGGGTCTTATTTCCCCATTAACCCTGACCCCTTCAGAGAACTGAAATGTAGAACAGCCCCCCTTACCCTTTGATTGTGCAGTAAGTGGACCAAAGGCTCTGAGGTGAACCTAACAGCACCTTAAGTACCTTTCTGAGCTGGGGGTACTGTCTGCTGGGGTGTCATTAGATAAAGCATAGGAGGAAGGAGGAAGGGGGCTAGAGAACAGAAGGGAGGGCAGATGAGGGCACAAAAGAGGGGAGGAGAGGGTGCAGGGCTCCAACAGAGCCAGAAAGAAAGAACCAGACCTTCTAGTGGCCCTAGAAAATGAAGGGAGATGAAGCACAAGATCCTGAACAGCAGATACCTGAACTTGGAAGAATCAGACATCTCTCACCACGCCTACCCCCCATGGTACTTTGTTATTAACTCCTAGAAATGCCCTCTGTGTGTGAATTCTATTTTTGTATTTGTATGTTGAGATGGGCCTTGTGGTTTCTCTGTTTTTAGAGCACACTTCTTGTAATTACTGCTATTATTTTTATTGTCTTGACTTCCTTTGACTTCTGGTGAGGAAAGGGATGAAGTTACCATTTACATCACATAATTATAACATTATTGTATCTGTGTATTTCTGTACTAAATTGACTGGTGCCATCTATATGAGCTGGAAATGAAGCACCCTCTCCATGAGGAAGAAAGTCACATTGAGTGGTATTTTCTAGAAGGAAGGGACATGGGTATGGGAGAGGGAGTCAAAGGGCTTCCTCTGTGAAGCTGAAATTGCTATTAAATTAGGAAAATCCTGCCCTGCAGGCTTGTGAGACTGAACTTCTTAGAGTTTCAGGGAGATCTTGAGCCAGAAGAAAAAAAATGCTGGCAAAGGGCAGCTGGGCACGTAGGCAGTTCTGCTCCTTTTTCACAACAACATTTGACATTTGTAACAGCGACAGTTGGCCTGGTTCCTGCCTTCATCCCAAGCCACATACCAATGAATATTAAAGCCACTGTGCTCATTCCTGGCTTCCCACGGCTGTGCTGTGGGGGCTGCAGCTTCTGGGGGAGGAGGAGGAGAGTTCCCAAAAGCTTGGTCTTACTGGGCATGCTGCTGAGAGCCCCTCTAAATGTGGGTCCCACTCCCCTGGTGACATCTTGCCCTCTGCCCAAAGGGCCCTCACTGGTGCTGCAGAGAGAAGGAAAAACCACAGGCCACTTTAAAGATGGGAGACAAATTGCCCCATCTTCCCAGGGAGACTGCCTTGGGCCTCTTGATTGAATGGGGCCCTCAACCCATGTGGCAGACTAGGAGTCAGTCATCAGTCCTATCTTGTGGCCCCAGCCCTGGAGACAGCCCTTCCCTCTTATTCCCTGACAAACACCAGGACTGACAGCCTCTGAAACCCTGTTATGTCACTCCACCCAAAGCCATCATCACTACCAACTGAGAAGCATCATCAGAGCAGAGTGATGGGCTGGGAGGATATGCAAATGTGGCCTCCACAGCCCCCTTCTCCCTTGAGCTGTACCTTCCTGGGGATGGCCCACCATGCCTGGAAGACTCCTCTGGACCAGACTTGTCCCTGCCTGCCCTCTCCCTCCCGTCTGGAGCCCCATTTCCTATCTCAGTGATTTCACCTTCTCTCTATCATCCCCTCACAGCTCTTTCCTCTAAGTTGCACACTTCCTCTACTCTTTGGGCCTCTGTTTCATGATTTCCCAAACAGGTTTAGAGCTGGAAAGGGTTTGATGGTGTTTGTGAAGCAATAATCACATCAGATCCTCCACATCTGGTGGTCCCTGTGGTCAAATAAGTTTGAAGATTTCTGTCCTCTTGTCCCCCATGGAGCAGTAAGCTGCCTCAGTATGTTGCCTAGTTGCTTACCCTTGAAGGCCATGAGTTCTGTGATGATCTCTAACCAATTAGCATGCCTATAATGTGCTATATGGTTTTCCAAAACATTTGGCTCTCTATTCCTTGTTTTTTTTTTTTTTTTTTTTTTTTGCAGTTTTTGGCCAGGGCTAGGTTTGAATCTGCCACCTCCGATATATGGGGCTGGCGCCCTACTCCTTGAGCCACAGGCACCACCCCTATTCCTTTTCTTGATCATGAAGCAGGTAACATCTCATGTCTCTTAACATTTTGAAGAGCTCACTTTGGAAAACTGCTGATCAGATTAATTCTCTTCCTTAACACATGAGATTAATTTATTAATCTCTGCTTTCTGAGCCTATAAACTCTGGAGGCTCTGACCTCCTGGATGGAATAGCCATGTCTTGTTTTTTTATGGCCCTTACCAGAGTAGAATCTGCCATCCCTGGACAGAGCTGCCAAAATGCTGAGCTGTGAGCCCAGTCTCTGCCCTGCCTCTGGCTCTCATCCTCCCAAACCTAGCCTACTTCCAGCTCCTTCTGTGTGTAGCATGGTCCTCTATGGAGGGCTAGGATTCACCCCAAGTCAGTGGCTGTCCTACAATCCAACAGACTAGTTTCTAAGGAAGGTAGGGGGTAGGAAAAGGTCAGAATAGAGAGGGAAACAACTCTTTTCATTTTCTCAAATGACTTCTGTACTTCTCTTTCATTTAGCTAAGCTCAGATCAGGTCCTAGACACCCCTGCTTGGAGAAGTAGGTAGGTAGCAGCCACTAGGGGCCTGGCCTGCCCCATGCCAGGCTATCTTCTCCAGGGCTGGGAAGGGACTGGCTACAGCTCCAGCCAGGTGGGCCCAGAGGACTGGCTCTCATACCTCTGCCAAACCAGCAAACTGAGGATTCTCTGGCCAGCTACATCTTCTTCTTAGAAATAGGAAAGAGTTGCTCAGAAATAGCCCAGTTTCCATCTGAGTTAAGGACCCACCCAGCCTCACCTAAGTCCTGGACTGTGAGGCTTCTACAAGGAGAAAGTTCAACACAAACCAAAAACAAATCCCCAGGGTTTCCTAAGACTACAAACTTGGTGTGCGTGGGTAGGGCTCAGCTTGAACACAATACCTGATAAGGAGCCTGGAAATTGTTGGGCCTCCACCCTGGCTCCTCTTCCGTACCCGCCTATTCCTTGGTGTATAGGCAATGAGGCAAGGCAGCTGTGGCCTTGTGCCCACTTCCCACTGCCCAGCTCCTGCCCACCTTGCTGTAGGTGACATTACTGGCCCCTCTCATTTAGAGGCTGGATCCTAAAAAGGTTTTCACTTTCCCTGCTGGAGTTTCATTAAGGAAATTACTGGTTCCTCATGTAGCCTTTTAAAAACTCATTTTCCATTGAGCATTGAAACTGTTGCAAACTCTCCAGGGAGGTGAGAGATGCAGGGCTGTCCTTGTGCCAGGCTTCCAGCAGTTAACTAACAGCCTGCACTCAGGGACTCTGTTGATGGGAGGACTCAGGTGACCAGTCTTGACCT
Organism: Galagoides demidoff; assembly: GCA_963574575.1. Taxonomy (NCBI): domain Eukaryota; kingdom Metazoa; phylum Chordata; class Mammalia; order Primates; family Galagidae; genus Galagoides; species Galagoides demidoff. Next base: position 3,198 of record CAUYQV010019626.1, on the reverse strand, counting down.
TTTTGCCTCAGGGAGGAACCTGAGTGCACCCTAATTCAGTCAATAGAATGTTTCACTGCCAGGAGTATCCCACTGGGCAGAAAGGGGTGACCAGAACAAGGGGACAGTTGTGGACTGACAAGATTCCAAAGTGAGTGGAGGCAGACACTTGAAACAAAGTGTCTGCCACCAGATGGAGAGGACTGTACCAGGGACACCTGAAGTGCAGATTGACAGAGGGCAAGGTGGGCTCTGTTCTCACAGATAAAGGTAGAGAAGAATGACGTGTTGAGTAGCAGCTTGCTCTATGGACATGATCTCATCTGCTCCCTCCGTCCCATTCCCCCCTCCCCCCCACGCTCCAGCTGATAAGAATCTGGTGCTGTTTCCTGTAGTCCAAGGGTCTTAGACAATGGTGTGAACGGCTGGCTCTACTGGAAAGGACATTGTTCAGGGAAGAAAAAATAACACACCAGCACAAAGCCAGGGCAAGATCTGTCTAAAAGCAAGGCGCTGTTTACAAATCCATGATTTCCAAGGGGAGAAACACAATAGAAGATTGTTTTGGAGAAGCTGATGTCCCCTCCAGTATGCTCTTGGGGGCTGGGGATGTCTTTGATGACCTAGACAGGTCTCAGATGCTCTGAAAGGGATGGACAGTGATGGCGTGGATGCCTTCCTGTTTATCAGGGATGCATGCAGAGCAGGGTCAAGAAGCCAGTTTACACCAAAGACTCCAGGCAGGGCTCCCAGCTGCACTCCTTCCATCTGGGTCTCATGCTGTCATGTTGCTCAGGGATCCCAGGCTAGAGGGAATTTCTAGGGAGAAGTGAGGGCAAGGTTTTATTTTTTGTTTTATGCAAAATATCAACTCCAGATTATGGCCTCCAATTGTCATGTTGTTTTTAGAAAAAAATGTATAAGGCATAAGAGCCTTGCAAATGGCCAGCTCCTTTGGAATAAGGTTCCCTGGCATAGTCACTAGAGAGCTTTCTCACATCTGGGTGCCCCCAGGATGCTGTGACTCCCCACCAGCCAGCTTGAGAGCACATGGGGCTGGCACAGTGTGCCTGGGGTCAGGGCCAATGGAGGTGCTGTTTCTCATGACAACCTCCCCTGCCATGGTCCACAGAGATTAGAGCCTTTGAGCCACCACCCAGAGGCCCCAATGGCAGTGAGTGTACTTTCATGTGTACGTGTGCCTATGCATGTGTATGTGTGTGTATACGCATGTGGTAGGAGGGTAGGGCAGAAAAGGAGCAAAGGATCCTATCACGTATTTCCCTTGGTACTGGCAGTTGCCATTTTTAGTGGTGGTGGTGGAGAAGGCAGCTGGGTGGACCCTAGTGAGGCACTGGGAGACATTTTTGGTGGGTTATGAGGGCTACTTTGGGCCTGGAGAGACTATGAAAGTCTTGTCTGAGGATTTGACCTGTGGTGGAAGTATAATTAGTGATTTTTCTATTCATCTCTAACCCCAACAGAAATACACTTTGTGAATAAACTTAAACATTTTCCTAAGCCATCCTTAACCTTCCTGCTCTAAGGGTTTATAAGCTTTCTAGGCAACATGCTAACAGTGCCCTCTGGTGTTTAGCAGCAAAACAACAGGCTCTTGAATACATGGTACCAGTGTCCATTGTACCATGGTAGACAATGGACAATGTCTACAACAGCTACAGAATAGCTGTTAACGTAGGGTTGGGGCTAAGAACCTGAAGGGAAAAAAAAGTTAATAAGGCAGACAGGTTCCTGCTGGCAAGGGGATTCATATCTAGCAGGAGAGGCAAACCCATAACTGTAGGACAGGTAAAGAATGACAGGGGCAGGTGGCGCCTGTGGCTCAAAGGAGTAGGGCGCCAGCTCCATATGCCGGAGGTGGCGGGTTCAAACCCAGCCCCAGCCAAAAACTGCAAAAATAAATAAATAAAAAAGAATGACGGGCTAGGACAGGGGCTGCGATAGGGGTACCAGCAGAGGCCAGTGATAGGGCCTAGGGATGAAGAAGCAGCCCTCATGCTGGGTTCAATAGGCTGAGTGTGGGAGTTAGGTTGAGAGCCCCAGGCCTAGGCCCTGATATTCCAGGGTAGCCAGGGCAGAATGCCTGTGGGTGGGGTGTCCTGGAAGATGCAATTGTACAGGGCCTGAACCAAGTAGACACAGGAAACAATGCTGACAGAAGACTTCCGCTGCAGTCTTGTGAGGCACGTATGTCCAAGTTGAGCACTTGATGATGGAAAGGAGAGGGAGGGAAACATTTGAAAAACAGCCAAATTGACAAGGAAGAAGGTTGAGTATAGATGGACGGTAGCAGTAGAAATTCTGAGGTTTCTGGTCTGAGTTTATGATTCCTATAAAGGTAAAAATAGAGGAAGGGGAACAGGTGGTTTGGAGAATTTTTATTTAACATCTATTTTTTTACCCTCCCCAAGTGAACTAATTTATTTTGTGTCCTAAGTTATGAAACAGTAATCGATTCTAATAAGACACATTAGTTATAAAAACAGGTATTTAGGCTTGGCGCCTGTAGTGCAGAGATTACAGTGCCAGCCACATACACTGAGGCTGACAGGTTTGAACCTGGCCCAGGGGCAGGCCAGCTGAACAACAATGACAACTGCAACAAAAAATAGCTGGGCATTGTAGCAGGTGCCTGTAGTTCCAGCTACTTGGGAGGCTGAGGCAAGAGAATCACTTAAGCCCAAGAGTTTGAGGTTACTGTGAGCTGTGATGCTACCAAGGATGACAAAGTAAGACTCTGTCTCAAAAAATAAATAAATAAATAAATAAAATATACAAGACGAGCTTGGGGCATCTGTAGTGCCAAAAAGAAAGTACTCAAAACCAAGATAAATCAAAACACACAATGGGTAAATGGAAACAGACACGTGAGTACACAAAGCTGCAATAATTTGAGCAACAAAATAAAGTAACACTGGATTGTAACCCAAAGTGTTACACAGGTGGTCCCTGGGTTATGAATGATATATGTTCCTGACAAGGTCTTTAGGTTGGATTTGTATGTAACTTGGATCCTTGATGTATAAAGTGTATATATAGTAGTAATAATAATAATACTATAATGGCTCATATATGATAATAATAATATAGTATAATAATAATACCCTTGTTCTATAATAATAAGTTACAGAAACTATTGTGTTCTTTCTTTTAATTCAAACAAAACATTAAAACAAAGTCATACAAAAAGTTTATATA
>CAUYQV010019619.1:0-15429 GCA_963574575.1 Galagoides demidoff | reverse complement strand
GGATTGCATGTGAAAACCCCACACTGTACCCCAGAAGTGCATTAATGTACATAGTTACCATTCAATAAAAAATAAAAAAATAAATAAATAGAATAAAAAAATAAAAAAAAATTTAAAAAATGGATCATTCTCTCAGAGAGCTCTGGGATAATTCAAAAAAAATAATATTTGCCTTATAGGAATTCCTGAAGGCAAAGAGGTTGCTTCAAAAGGCCCAGATGCTCTACTCTAAGAGATAATAAAGGAGAACTTCCCAAACATGGCACGAGATTCTGAAATTCAGACAGCAGTTTCAGAACCCCAGCATGACTCAATCCAAATAAAGCATCTCCCAGACACATTATGGAATAAAAGTTGAACTCAGTAACAACAGGAATCTTCATACTCATACAAAGACATGGAAACTAAATAACCTTATTCTGAATGCTAGCTGGTCCATAGATGAGATTAAAAAGGAAATTACCAAATTTTTGGAAAAAAATAACAATGAAGACACGAATTACCAGAACCTCTGGGATACAACAAAGGTAGTCCTAAGAGAGAAATTTATAGCACTGTAAACCTTCCTCAAGAGAACTGAAAGAGAGGAAGTTAACACCTTAATGGGACATCTCAAGCAACTGGAAAAGGAAGAAAAGTCCAATCCCAAACCCAGCAGAAGAAAAGAAATAACCAAAATTAGAGCAGAATTAAATGAACTTGAAAACAAAAGGATTATACAACAGATCAATAAATCAAAAAGTTGTTTTTTTTGAAAAGGTCAATAAAATAGATAAACCTTTAGCTGAACTAACTAGGAATACAAGAGTAAAATATCTAATTTCAACTATCAGAAATGACAAAGATGAAATAACAACAGACTCCTCAGAAATTCAAAAAATTCTTAACGAATATTTCAATATTCCATAGAATATTAGAATATGACAATAATCAATAGAATATTCTCTATTCTCAGAAATATAAAAATCTGAAGGAAATATACCAATAGGCTTAGCCAGAATAAAGTGGAAATGTTGAACAGGCCTATATCAAGTTCTGAAATAGCATCAACTATATGAAATCTCCCCAAAAAGAAAAGTTTGGAACCAGATAGCTTCACAGCAGAATTCTACCAAAACTTTAAAGAGGAACTAGCACCTATATTACTTAACCTTTTCCAAAACATTGAAAAGGAAGGAATACTATGCAACACATTCTATGAAGCAAACATCACCTTGATCCCCAAACCAGGAAAAGACCCAACAGGAAAAGAAAATTATAGACCAAGATCTCTAATGAATATTGATGCAAAATTATTCAATAAGATCCTAGCAAATAGAACGAAGTAACACATCAAACAAACTGTAAACCATGACCAAGTGGGTTTTATCCAAGGTCTCAAGGCTGGTTCAATATACATAAATCTATAAATATAATTCATCACATAAACAAAAAAAAACTAAGACCATATGATTCTCTCAATTGATGCAAAAATATCTTCTGATATTATCCAGCATCCTTTCATGATCAGAACACTTAAGAAAATTGGTATAGAAGGGACATTTCTTAAACTGATAGAGGCCATCTACAGCAAACCCACAGCCAATGTCCTATTGAATGGAGTTAAATTGAAATCATTTCAACTCAGATAAGGAACCAGGCAAGGTTGCCCATTGTCTCCATTGCTCTTTAACATTATAATGGAAGCCTTAGCCATCTCAATCAGGCAAGAAAAGATGATCAAGGGTATCCAAATAGGGTCAGAGGAAATCCAACTTTCACTCTTCACAGATGATATTATTGTATATCTGGAAAATACCAGGGATTCTACTACAAAACTCTTAGAAGTGATCAAGGAATACAGCAACATCTCAAGTTACAAAATCAATACTCAGAAATCTGTAGCCTTTATATATACCAACAACAGTCAAGCTGAAAAAAAACAGTCAAGGCCCCTATTCATTTTACAATAGTGCCAAAGAAGATAAAATATTTGGGAGTTTATCTAACAAAGGACATGAAAGATCTCTTTAAAAAGAACTATGAAACTCTAAGAAAAGAAATAGCTGAAGATATTAACAAATGGAAAAACATACCATGCTCATGGCTGGGAAGAATCAACATTGTTAAATTGTCCATACTACCCAAAGCAATATACAATTTTAATGCAATTGCTATTAAAGCATCACCATTATACTTTAAAGACCTCAAAAAAATATACTTTATTTTACATGGAATCAGAAAAAACCTTGAATAGCCAAGACATTACTCAGAAATAAAAAAAATCAGGAGGGGGCGGCACCTGTGGCTCAAGGAGAAGGGCTCTGGCCCCATGTGCTGAGAGTGGCAGGTTCAAAACCAGCCCTGGCCAAAAAACTGAAAAAAAAAAAAATCAGGAGGAAGCACACTATCAGACCTCAGACTACACTATAAATCGATATGATTAAAACAGAGCAACAAAAGCAGAGAGGCAGATGTATGGAAAAGAATAGAGAACCAAGAGATGAATCCAGCTATTTATTGTCATTTGATCTTTGGTAAGCCAATCCAAAACGTTCAGTGGGAAAAACACTCCCTATTTAATAAATGGTGCTGGGTGAACTGGCTGGTGACCTATAGAAGACTGAAACTAGACCCACACCTTTCACCATTAACAAAGATAGACTCTCACTGGATAAAAGATTTAAACTTAACAAATGAAACTATAAAAATACTAGAAGAAGGTGCAGGGAAAACACTTGAATAAATCGGCCTAGGAGAATATTTTATGAGGAGGACCCCCGCCCAAGCAATTCAAGCAACACCAATACTTTACTGGGATCTGATCAAACTAAAATGCTTCTGCACAGCCAAAAATACAGTAAGTAAACCAAGCAGACAGCCCTCAGAATGGGAGAAGATATTTACAGGTTATGTCTTTGACAAAGGTTTAATAACCAGAATCTACAGAGAACTCAAACACATTAGCAAGAAAAGAGCAAGTGATCCCATCTCAGTGTGCGCAAGGGACTTGATGAGAAAATTCTCTAAAGAAGACAGGTGCACAGCCTATAGACACATGAAAAAATGCTCATCATTCTTAATCATCAGAGAAATGCAAATCAAGACCACTTTGAAATATCATCTAACTCCAGTAAGATTAGCTCACATCACAAAATCCCAAAACAAGAGATGCTGGCGTGGATGTGGAGAAAAGGGAACACTTTTATACTGTTGGTGGGAATGCAAACTAATACTTTCCTTTTGGAAAGATGTTTGGAGATCACTTAGGGATCTAAAAATAGACCTGCCATTTAATCCTTCAATTCCTCTACTAGGTATATATCCAGAAGACCAAAAATCACTTTATAACAAAGATATTTGCACTAGAATGTTTATTGCAGCCAATTCATAATTGCTAAGTCATGGAAGAAGTCCAAGTGCCCATCAACCCATGAATGGATTAATAAATCATGGTATATGTACACCATGAACTATTATGCAGCCTTGAAAAAAAAGATGGAGACTTTACCTCTTTTATGTTTACATGGATGGAGCTAGAACAAATTCTTCTTAGCAAAGTATCTCAAAAATAGAAGAAAAAGTATTCAATATACTCAGCTCTAATATAAAACCAATTTATAAATACCCACACTTCCATATGAATGCTATAACCCAACTACAGCCCAAAATGAAGGGAAAAGAGGTGGGGGAGGGGCTGTGAGGGGGGAGGATGGGTGGAAGGAGAGTAATTGGTGGGACCACACCTATGGTGCATTTACAAGGGTACATGTTAAATCTATTAAGTGTAGAATATAAATGTCTTAACACAATAACTAAGAAAATGTGGTGCAGGCTACGTTAACCAGTTTTATGAAAGTATTTCAAATTGTTTATAAAACCAGCACATTGTACCCCATAACTGTATTAATATACACAGCTATGATTTTATAAAAAATAAATAAATAAAAAGAAATATTGAATTATTCCATCAAGTTGTGGATACTTCATATACATAGAAATTAAATATAGAAATGATTAAGAGAGTTTTTTTGGATCAGTGGGCCTAGAGGTGGTAGACTTACAGTTCATTTTGTGCCCCTCCAACTTCAATTTTATTTTTACTCTATTCATGTATCATATCATTTTATTATATAAAACATATTCTCAGCAAAAGCAAAGAATACAACAGTTATCCATTCCATTGCAAATGACATAATAGGTCTAATCTTGAATGCCAGCTGATTTTACTTAAGTCTATGAATTGAAGGAAATAATCTTTCTTAAGCACCTCAGTCTCCCCTGCTGTAAAGTCAAGAGTGATTTTTATCTACCCCCTAGAGTGTCTGCAAAAATTCAGTAAGATTATTGTAAAAGTACTTCATAATGTCTAAAGCAGTGTATAGATCATAGCTAAAATCAATTCAGAGGTTTGATAAATTAATGACAATGCTATAAACATTGCTTTAAGGAACTTGATTTCAGCAATATGTTTGGAAACGTGGAGGACATGAAAGGAAGGTGGACATGGCATGATCATATCATCATAAAAAATGTCTCTTGCAATGCTGTCACAGGAGAAGGAACAAGGCATGAGACTTTAGAATACCTACTCTGTGTGGGCATGTGGAGAAGGGGCAGTGGATAGCCTAGCTCTCCAGTGAAGGCATCATGGACTTAACTGGAATTTTAACTCACTACCAAAGACTTTCTTCTTAAGAGTCCAAAAGACTCTGCTTTGTACTACCAAAATTATTGGGTGGTGGGTTTAGAGCTAACACTAAAAAGTTATCATAAATTAATTAAAAATCAACATCAGTTGATTTGGAGCCCACTTACATGCAAATCTGGATATATTAACTGATAAATTACATAAACCTAACTGTAGTAATAGTTGATAGCATGACACTTTTCTCTTGGAGTTCACAGTCTAGTTGGTAATGATACAAACATTTATTTATCTACTAATATAGCTTAAAGTAAATGGAAAATAAGTTACTTACACAAAGAACTTCAGAACTTTTAAGAAAATCACCAAGCACCATGTTCTGCCTGAGCTATGGCAGACATTTCCAGGGCAGCCAACCCAGATCCTCTGAGTCCCGCACCACTTCCCATGGAAGCTTGAAATAGCTGTGAAGCTCTCTCCCTTTGTCTCACAACCATGTCCACCAATGAGAATACAAATTCACCAGCTGCCTGACTTAACAGGTTCAAGAACAAGGAAAAAGACAGTATGGAAATGAGGTGACGCCAAATAGAAGTTAATGTTCAGTTGAGGAAAGCTAAGAAAGATGACCAGATACTAAAAAGGAGAAATGGAAGCTCATTTCCTGATGATGCTACTTCTCCACTGCAGGAAAACCAAAACAACCAGGGTACTGTAAATTGGTCTGTGGATGACATTGTCAAAGGTATAAACAGCACCAATATGGAAAACCAGCTCCAAGCTACTCAAGCTTCCAGGAAACTACTTTCTAGAGAAAAAGAGCCTCCCATCGACAACATAATCTGAGCTGGTTTGATCCCAAACTTTGTGTCCTTTTTGGGCGGAAGTGATTGTAATCCCATTCAGGTTGAATCTGCTTGGGCACTAACGTTGCTTCTGGGACATCAGAACAGACTAAGGCTGTGGTAGATGGTGGTGCTATTCAGCCTTCATTTCTCTGTTGGCATCTCCCCATGCTCATATCAGTGAACAAGCTGTCTGGGCTCTGGAAAATATCACAGGTAATGGTTCAGTTTTCTGAGACTTGTTTATTAAGTATGGTGCAGTTGACCCACTGTTGGCTCTTCTATCTATTCCTGATATGTCATCTTTTTCATGTGGTTACTTACATAATATTACCTGGACACTTTCAAACCTTTGTCCCAACAAGAATCCTGCACCCCCCTTAGGTGCTATGGAGCAGATTCTTCCTTTTTTAGTACATCTCTTGCATCAAGATGATCCAGAGGTATTAGCAGATACCTGCTGGGCTGTTTCTTACCTTACTGATGGTCTAAAATCTAAATGAATGCATTGAAATGGTTGTGAAAACAGGAGTTGTGCTCCAACTTGTGAAGCTTTTGGGAGCTACCAAACTGCCAATTGTGACTCCTGCACTAAGAGCCATAGGGAATATTGTCACTGGGACAACTCAGAGAAGTATTTCTCTGTGGAGGAGGAGGAGGATCAAAATGTAGTACCAGAAACTACCTCTGAAGGCTATACCTTCCAAGTTCAGGATGGGACTCCTGGGACTTTTAGATTCTATAGCTGAGACACAAAGTTGTATACTATGTTTGGTATAAGTTTGTCTTACTGTTTCTCTACTATGAACTCTTTTTAAATGTGGTTTGTTATTGCAGCACTTTCTACAACAAAACTGTACTTGAACAGTTCCAATCTGTACGTACTGTAGGTAGCCTATCCTCTGAAAGGGTTTCTTATTTCTATATGGAATTTCATATCTCACAGTGTCCTGTAAATAAAGATTAAAGTCTACCTTTTTCTTTATTTAAAAAAAAATCGCCAGGAAGTGACCTAGTCACAAAAAGCTTGTAAGATGTAGCAGGACTTAAAGTATGTTTTGTTAGCCAAAGAGAAAGAGGTAAAGGAGAAAGGAGGACTTTCTCGTCAAGAGAAGCACTTTAGAAAAACGCAGACTTTAGATACTTCAAATTTTCTTTTCAGGTGACATCTCTCCAGATTCTAAAGATAAGCTCTATGCTGAAATTCTAACCTGAATTCAGGTCATGTCTTCCTACATCATTTTTATGGCATTGAAATAACCTTGTAGGGAAAGACATTCATTTTTCCTCTAACTTCTATTCAACCCAGGTAGAGATATTTTTAAGTTTTAAGAGATTACCATCTAAAAGACAGCCCTTAAGTATAGCCAGGATGCACCTTCATTTAAATTCATATGGGAAATAAGAACCACTTCTGTCTACACCCCGTAGTCTTATGTGTAGTCTTGTGTATCTGTCAGGTGCTACCAATGATGGGTTGGTCATGCACTAATAACCCCAGGTTGTGATCCTGCTGAGCCTTCTGTCTCAATACAGTCATTTTTCCCTCTCTGGGCTTTATACACACAGTGAATAATGAAAATCCAAATGAGACAAGGTTCTCCTTCCTTCCAAACCATATAATTTAGTGAAGACAGAAGCCATCATGAGACAGAAAACTTGATTTTATAGAAATGTTATAAACATTTTTTCTTTTATGTCCTATAATTTGGGCTGATTTTCTCTACAGGTGAAAGTGATGGCCATTTTAAATGATAGCAACTCTTCCCAGATGCCCTTGCCATGAGGTCTAAAGCCAAAATTTGCACCCATTTGCCTTCCCCCATCTTCCTCTCCTCCCCCAGAATCAGGGAAGAGGAGATGTTCTCTGTGAGACCAGTTCAAGGTATTTCCCTCAAAGGTCAGACAAATGCAGAGATTTATGATTTATTATGTGGTAAAGATAGTGTGACATTAAGAATTATTTTATTGATGTGAAATTCACATAATAAAAAATTATCCATTTTAATGTGTACAATTTCACAGCATTTAGTACATTAATAAGGTTGAGCAACCCATGCGTATATCCTGTCCCATTACACTACTTCACCTCAAAATAAAACAAATTAAACAGTCACTCTTGTGCTCACTCCAGCAGCACATATACTACAATTAAACAGTCACTCTACACTTCTCTTTCCCCCAGCCCCTGACAACCACTAATCTATGGACTGGTCTTTATGGATTTACCTATTATGGCTATTTCATGCAAATGAATTCATACAATATGTGACCTTCTAAGTCTGCCTTCTTTCACTTAGAAAAATGCTTCCAAAGTTCAACCACATTGTAGAACAGAATACTGTTGCGTTATTATGTCATTATTTGGTATGATGAAATAATATTCCATCATATACCACATTTTGTTTTTCGCTTATTCATTCATCCACTGATGGGCACTAGAGTTGTTTCCACCTTGCAGCTATTGCAGATAGTGCTTTTATGAACATGCATGAAAAAGGGTTTGAGGACCTATTTTTAACTCTTTGGGGTATATGTCTAGGAGTGAAATTGCTGAGTCAAGTAGTAATTCTAGGTTTAAGATTTTTCGGAACTTCCAAACCATTTCCCAAAGTAGGTGTATCATTTATACTCCCACCAGATATGTACAGGGCTTAAGCTTCTCCACATCCTCATTAACATTTCTTTTTTTCCTTCAAAAGAAAAAAAAAGATTAGCCATCCTAGTGGGTATAAAGTGACATCTCATTATGGATTTGATTTGCATTTCCCTAATAGCTAATAATGTAGAGCATCTCTCAGGTATTTCTTGTCATTTTTATGCCTTTGAAGAAATATTTAATTCAAGTCCTTTATCAATATTTAATCAGGTTTTTTTGGTCTTTGTTGTTGTCTTTATATATTCTGGACATCAGACACTTATCAGACATATTTGCAAATTTTTTCTTCCACTCTGAGTAGTATTTTGCTTTCTAACATCTTTCAATGTACAAAATTTGTATTTTTTCTTTTGTGGATTATACTTTTGATTTCATACCTAAAAATCCCAAATTCTGATCACTATATATATACAGATATATATGTTCATATATACCTGTATGTGTATCTAGGTATACATATATACATAGATGCCTATATGTGTATATATGTATTCTCTTAAAAGTTTTAAGGTCCCTGATTCAATTTTGAATTAGTATGAATAGAGAGTGTGAGACAGGTATCCACATTTTTTTTTTGCCTGTAGCTATCCAACTGTCACAGCACATTTGTTGAAAAAACTATTCTTTCCCTTTTGTCCAAAACCACTTGACCATAGATGTATCAGTTTACTACTAGATCTCATTTCTCTTCCTTTGATCTACGTATCTATCCCTATGGCAATACAACCCTGTTTTGATCACAGTAACTTTATAGTATGTTTTGAAATCTGGAAGTGTAGTCCACCTACTTTGTTATCCTTTTTCTTTCTTTTTATTGCCCTCAGTAGAGTGCTCTGACATCATAGCGCACAGCAACCTCAAACTTTTGAGCTCAAGGGATCCTCTTGCTTCAGCCTCCAGAGTAGCTGTGGCTATAGGCACCTGCCACAACACCTAGATATTTTTAGAGACAGGGTCTTGCCCTTACTCAGGCTGGTATCAAACTCCTAAGCTCAAGCAATCCACCCACCTCTACCTCCCAGAGTGCTAGGATTACAGGTGGTACACTGTGTACACCTAGCCTTGTTCTTCTTTTTCAAGATTATTTCAAATATTCAGGTACCCTTACAATTCAATATGAATTTGAGAATCAGCATTTTCATTGATGTAGTGAATTTTAATACAGATTTTATTGAATCTGTAGATAACTTTGGGTAGTACTGTCTTCTTGATAATATTACATTAAGTCTTCCAACCCCTGTTCATAGGTCCTTCCATTTACTTCAATCTTTCTTAATTTATTTCACCAATATTTTATAGATTTCATCTTGGGTTTTTTTGTTTGTTTGCTGGACCTGACATAAAAATATACCTGAGATTGAATATCTTAAATAACAAAAATCTGTTTTCTCACAGTTTTGGAGGCTGGAAGTCTACCACCAAGATATAGGCAGGGCTGGTTTCCTTCTGAGGCCTGTCTTTGGTTTGCAGATGAATACCTGTTCACTCTGGTTTCGCGGGGCCTTTTCTCTGAGTGGGTGCACAGCTCATGTTTCTTTGTGTGTTCAAATTTTCTATTCTTATAAAGATACCACTCATTTTAGATTAATTCCCACACTGAAGAGCTGATTTTAACTTAATTATCTCTGTAAAGGCCTGCTCTCCAAATACAATTACATTCTGATATACTTGGGGTTAGAGCTTCCACATGAATTTTGTGGGAACACATTCAACCCAAAATCACCTGCTTGGATACATTTATTTCTAGGTATTGTATTCTTCTGGACAATATTATGAACAGAAATTTTCTCTTAATTTCATTTTAATTATTCATTCCTATTTGTAAAAATATATCTAACTTTTCTATGTTAGTTCTACAAATTTGGTGAATTCATTTACTAGCTCTGATGTGGGGGTCATGGGTTCTTTATGATTTTTTTTAACAGTTAACATGTCATCTACAAACGGGTAGTTTTACATCTTCCTTTTCTATTTAGATTTTTAAATTTATTTTTCTTATCCAATTGCTCTAGATAAGACATTTACTAAAACATTGACTATGGCAAAAGTATCTGTCCTTGTCTTGTATCTAATTTCTGTTAGAAGGGTTTTAGCCTTTTACCAGTGAGTATAATGTTAACTCTAGATTTTTTTTTTAATATACATTACCAGGATAAGAAACTTTCCTTATTTCTAGTTTTCCAAGTATTTTAATCTTGGAGTGTGTTGAATTTTGCCAGATGCTTTTTCTGCATCTATTGAGATAATTGTGTGATTTTTTATTTTTATTTTATTAACATATTAAATTCATTGACCTTCAGGTATTAAACTACTCTTGTATTCCTGAAATAAATACTACTTGGGCATAGTGTATAGTCCTTTTAATATGCTGTTGGGTTTGATTTGCTAGTATGTCTTGAAGATTTTTACATTTGTGTTCATAAGAGATATCAATCTCTAATTTTCTTGTGATACTTTTGGTTTTGGTATCAGAGTAATGCTGAGCTCATAAAATGAGTTAGAAAGCATTCTCTCTTCTATTCTTTGGAAGAATTTAAGAAGAATTAGTGCCAATTCTTCATTAAATAATTTGTTTAGCTCACCAAGGAAGCCATCTGGTTCAAGTCTTTTCTGTGTTGTGAGATTTTTAATTACTGATTCAATCTCTTTACCAGTTATAAGTCTATTCATATTCTCTATTTCTTCTTTTTTTAACAGTTTTATTGAGACATAATTTACACACTATAAAATTTACCCATTTAAACTGTACAATTCAATGGCTTTCAGTATATTTACAGATAAGTTTAACTATCATAAAAGTTAAATTTAGAATATTTTATGACCTTAAAAGAAGAAATCCTATACCCTTTAAGCAGTACCCTAATTTACCCTGTGCTCTCCTGCCCCACCCTAGTCCTAAATAACCATTGATCTACTTTCTGTCTGTAGATTTAACTATTATAGACTTGTACCTTTCAGCTGGAGACACTATCTTCCAGTAATTCACCAAAATGACAAACAAAGGGAAAGAGGAAAGGCATCCCATACATGTTCTCTAGGCCTTTTAGAAAACATGGAGTTGTTTCTTTGGCCACATATATGCGAATCTACAAGAAAGATGATATTGTACACATCAGGAGAATGGGTACTATTCAAAGAGTCATGCCACACAAATGTTACCACAGCAAAACTGGAAGAGTCAACAACGTTACCTGGCATGCTGTTGCTATTGTTGTAAACAAGCAAGTTAAGGGCAAGATTCTCGCCAAAAGGATTAATGTGTGTATTGAACATATTAAGCACTCTAAGAGCCAAGATAGCTTCCTGAAATGTGTGAAGGAAAATGATCAGAAAAAGAAGGAAGCCAAGGAGAAAGATTCAAATGAAGAGCCAGCCTGCTCCACCCAGAGAAGTCCACTTTTTGCGAGAACCAACAGAAAGGAGCCTGAGCTCCTAGAACCCTTTCCCTATGAATTCATAGCATAATAGACATTTAACATAGCACACAGGAGAACCAACAGACCTCATGTAACCATGATATAAGGTGCTAGAACCTATTCCCCATGAATTCATGGCATAATAGTCATACAATGCTTTGTCACATTCAATAGCAAAGCACCTCCCTGAGCTACTGGAACCTTTTCCCTATGATTTCATGGCATAATAGATACTAAAAATAAAAGCCTACTGCTACTGTAAAAAAATATTATGGACTTAACATGTAAGTGGAATCACATAACAAGTGGTCTTTTGTGACTGACTTCTTTTATTTACTTTATGCTCTCAAAGTTTAATCATATTGTTGCTCATATCAGTTTTTCATTTTTTCATGGCCTAATAGTATTCCTTAGTATAGATATGCCTAATTATATTTATCCATTCATCAGGTGATGGACATTTGGGTCCTTCCAACTTTTAGCAATTATGAATAATGTCATATAAGTATTTGTATACAAGTTTTCTTGTGCACTTATGTTATTTTTCATGGGTACATGCCTAAGAGAGGACTTCCTGATAATGCAGAAAATCTACCTTTAATTATGTGATAAACTTCCAGATTGTTTTCCCAAAACATACTCAGCTGTGTATGAGTTTCCAATTTCTCCAACACTTAAGCAACAATTGTTATTATCTAACTTATTATTATTATAGTCATTGAAGATGTTGTGAAGTGATACCTCACTATGGTTTTGATTCACATTTCTCTGATGATTAATGATGCTGAATGCCTTTTCTTTCACTTGCTGGCCATTTGTATATCTTCCTTAGAGATATTTCTATTGAAATGTTTAATTATTTTTTGAATTAAATCATAGCTGTGTACATTAATGCAATTACGGGGTACAGTGTGGTGTTTTCATATACAATTCAAAATACTCTCATCAAACTGGTTAATGTAGCCCCCCCACCCCCTCCCCATATTCTAAGGCTATAATTAGGTTATATCTTTCCAATGAAAGCTATATATTGGTTTCAAACTAGGGCTCTGTACATTAGATACTTTTTCTTCCATTCTTGAGATACTTTACTAAGAAGAACATTTTCCAGCTCCATCCATGTAAACATGAAGGAGGTAAAGGCTCCATCTTTCTTTAGGGCTGCATAATATTCCATGGTGTACATATACCACAGTTTACTGATCCATTGTGGGTCGATGGGCACTTGGGCTTCTTCCATGATCTAGCAATTATGAATTGGGCTGCAATAAACATTTTGATACAAATATCTTTGTTGTGATGTGATTTTTGGTCTTCTGGATATATACCTAATAGAGAAATTATAGGATCAAATGGCAGATCTATTTTTAGTTCTTTAAGTGTTCTCCAGATATCTTTCCAAAAAAAAGTATTGGTTTGCAATCCTACCAGCAGTGGAGAAGTGTTTCCTTTTCTCCACAACCATGCCAGCATCTGTGATTTTGGGATTTTGTGATATGGGCTAATCTTACTGGTGTTCTATGATATCTCAAAGTAGTTTTGATTTGCATGTCTCTGATGATTAAGGATGGTGAGCATTTTTTCATATGTTTGTAGGCCATGCCCCTGTCTTCTTCAGAGAAGTATCTCTTCAAGTCCCTTGCCCACCCTGAGAGGTGATCACTCATTCTCTTCTTGCTAATACATTTGAGTTCTCTATGGATTCTGGTTATTAAACTTTTGTCAGAGACATAACCAGCAAATATCTTTTCCCGTTCTGAGGGCTGTCTACTTGCTTTACTTACTGTGTTCTTTGCTGTGCAAAAGCTTTTTAGTTTGATCAGGTCTCAATAGTATATTTCTGATGTTGCTTCAATTGCCTGAGGGGTCCTCCTCATAAAATTTTCGCCCAGGACAATTTCTTCAAGTATTTTCCCTATTCTTTCTTCTAGTATTTTCATAGTTTCATGTCTTAAGTTTAAATCTTTAATCCAATGAGAGTCTATCTTAGTTAGTGGTGAAAGGTGAGGATCTAGTTTCAGTTTTCTAAAGGTCCCCATCCAGTTAGCCCAGCACCATTTATTAAATAGGCAATCTTTTTCCCACTCAATGTTTTTAATTGGCTTCTCAAAGATCAGGTAACAATAGATAGCTGGGTTCATCTCCTGGCTCTCTATTGAGTTCCATATATCTACCTCTCTGTTTTTGTGCCAGTACCATGCTGTTTTGATCACTATGGATTTATAGTATAGTCTGAGGTCTGGTAACATGATTCCTCTTACTTTGTTTTTATTTCTGAGTAATGTCTTGGCTATTCGAGGTTTTTTCTGATTCCACATAAAATGAAGTATTATTTTTTCTAGATCTTTAAAGTATGACAATGGAACTTTAATGGGGATTGCATTAAAATTATATATTGCTTTGGGTAGTATGGACATTTTAACAATGTTAGTTATTCCCAGCCATGAGCATGGTATGTTTTTCCATTTGTTAACATTTTCAGCTATTTCTTTTCTTAGAGTTTCATAGTTCTCTTTATAGAGATCTTTCACATCCTTTGTTAGGTAAACTTCCAAATACTTCATCTTCTTTGGCACTACTGTGAACGCAATAGAGTCCTTGACTATTTTTTCAGCTTGGCTACTATTGGTATATATAAAGGCTACCGATTTATGAGTGTTGATTTTGTAACCTGAGATGCTGCTATATTCCTTGATCACTTCTAGGAGTTTTGTACTTGAATCCCTGGTGTTTTCCAGATATACTATCATATCATCTGTGAAGAGTGAAAGTTTAATCTCTTCTGACCCTATATGGATACCCTTGATTGCTTTTTCTTCTCTAATTGCAATGGCTAAAACTTCCATTACAATGTTGAAGAGCAATGGAGACAATGGGCAACCTTGCCTTGTTCCTGATCTGAGTGGAAATGATTTCAACTTAACTCCATTCAATACAATATTGGCTATGAGTTTCCTGTAGACGGCCTTTATCAGCTTAAGGAATGTCCCTTCTATACCAATTTTCTTAAGTGTTCTGATCATGAAAGGATGTTGGATATTATCAAATGCTTTTTTTGCATCAATTGAGAGAATCATGTGGTCTTTGTTTTTTAATTTGTTTATGTGATGAATTATATTTATAGATTTACATGTGTTGAACCAGCCTTGCAATCCTGGGATAAAACCCACTTGGTCATGGTGTATAATTTGTTTGAAGTGTTGCTGGATTCTGTTTGTTAGGATCTTGTTGAAAATTTTCGCATCAAAGTTCATTAGTGATATTGGTCTATAATTTTCTTTTCTTGCTGCGTATTTTCCTGGTTTGGGGATCAAGGTGATGTTTGCTTCATAGAATGTGTTGGGTAGTACTCCATCTTTCCCTATATTTTGGAAAAGGTTGAGTAACATAGGTACTAGTTCCTCTTTAAAAGTTTGGTAGAATTCTGATGTGAAACCATCTGGTCCTGGGCTTTTCTTTTTAGGGAGATTTTGTATAGTTGATGCTATTTCAGAACTTGATATGGGCCTGTTCAACATTTCCACTTGATTCTGGCTAAGGCTTGGGAGGTGGTGTGCTTCCAAGTATTGGTCGATTTCTTTCAGATTGTCATATTTCTGGGAATAAAGTTTCTTGTAATATTTGAATTTCTAAAGGATCTGTTGTTATTTCATCTTTACCATTTCTGATTGATGAGATTAGAGATTTTACTTTTTTTGCTTGGTTAGGTTGGCCAAAGATTTATCTATTTTATTGACTTTTTCAAAAAACCAACTTTTTTAAATTTTTTTTTTATTTCTTATAGCATAACTGTGTACATTAATGCAATCATGGGGTAGAGTGTGCTGTTTTCATATACATTTTGAAATACTCTCATCAAACTGATAAACATAACCTCTGCTA
>CAUYQV010019618.1:0-14287 GCA_963574575.1 Galagoides demidoff | reverse complement strand
GCGTTGTGGCGGGCGCCCATAGTCCCAGCTACTTGGGAGGCTGAGGCAGGAGACTCGTTTGAGCCCAGGAGTTGGAGGTTGCTATGAGCTGTGATGCCATGGCACTCTACCCAGGGGGATAGCTTGAGGCTCTGTCTCAAAAAAATAAATAAATAAATAAATAAATAAACAAAGTAGGGTGCACTGAGTCCTGGCTTTCCCTTCCCTTGCCATGCTCACCCCTGATGAAGTGTGCGTGGCTACTACTCTCTTTTAAAGAGAATAAAAGCACTGTCTCCACCAGAGATGGTGCCCGTAGCAGCTGCTGTCCCATTTCCCTATTGGCCCATCTACTTCTCAAACACACTCAGAAAAGCAAGGCCTAATTACTATTGCTTCAACTGCCTTCTCTTACTTAGAGGGAGGCAAAGTTCAGCTAATATCTCAAGGACCAAAACATTTTTTTTTTTTTGACAAGGGTTGCTAACCAGTAAGAATTTGTTCTGATAACTACAGACAAAACAAAATATATCAAACTAAAACATACTCAATACCTAAACCTAAACTTATTTAGTATTTATTTCTCTTTTTCCTAAGGG
The DNA here is from genome assembly GCA_963574575.1 of Galagoides demidoff. NCBI lineage: Eukaryota > Metazoa > Chordata > Mammalia > Primates > Galagidae > Galagoides > Galagoides demidoff. Next base: position 13,709 of record CAUYQV010019618.1, on the reverse strand, counting down.
GTATAACCACAACAATATCCATATATCAGTGAATTAATGCAATAACATTTACTTTAGCTACAAGTAGAGTATTTGTAGATCCATTGAGGTTTAGCAAGAGTATAGCTTAGTCCTAAAAGAACATAGCTGATCACAAAAACGACTGGCATAAAATCATTTATTTGTTTATTCAGTTGCTATGTGTGGATGGTCTACTCTGTGGCAGATATTGTGAAGGATGGGACTAAGACAGTTCTCAACCTTAATGAGCTTATACTCTAGAATTGAGAGACAGAAAAGCCAGAGCCCCAGTGTGGATTGGGGAGTGAGTTAGAGGTGAGTGCAGGTGCCTCTGGGCATGTGTGTAGTATTAAACTTCTGAAGTCCCCACAAAAATTGGGAGAAATGATTTCAACTTTAAAAGAACACTTACCCTGATTTAATTATTCCATTTTGAAACCTAGAGTCTGAAGATTACTCATCCATCCAAATTTGAAGATCCTATTATAGTTCCTCTTCAAGAATTTGCATGGGATCAATATCTACTGGAGAAAAAAAGGGTAAAGGATATTTGGGGAAATGGGAGATATTGTCAATAAGCAGAATCATGCCTGAATTACCTTATCTATGCACTATTTTGGAAAAACAAAAAGAGTGACTTTACTGCAACCAGCTTTCATTTCTCTAAATTGTATACTTTTCCTAAATTATGTGAATAATTTGCCAAGCTGGGTTTACAAGATTATCCTTTGAAAAGCATATGATAAAGGTAAGTTTTAAAGTCTCAGTGGTCCTATTTACCCCTGCAGATGGTTATCCCATCTCCCTTGCTGTCTCTTATACCTCCTATGACCCTCTTCTTGGTCCTTACATTGGAAAGTGGGGGTGGTTGTACATCACAGAGATAGCAGGGTGAGGGAGCTGTGTGGGCTATTGCCTAGGGGCACTCTTGTAACAGGCACCAGGTTGCACAGAGCAAATTTGTCTTGGGTGAAGCTTCCTTCTCTGCCTTCTCCCCTCTAACAGTACCCTGAGAGAAGATTGTGCCTTAGGGCTAGCAGAATTAATGGGGGCCATAATAGACAGGTTTCCTCTTGGGAGCTGACTCTGCCTGGGCAAGTGATGAGGATGCCAACTCAGCATCTTGGCTTAGTAGTGCCTGGTGTTGGGGAGGGTCGAATGGGATGTGCTTCCTGCTCATCATCTCTGGCCCAGTCCTATAGGGAGTCCAGTCCTGGTTTCCCCACCCACCCCATCTCCGTAGTGGCTGATGAAATCTCCTTTCCCCTGACTAGAGCAGTTTCAATTGCCTGTGCTTGGTTGCACGAGGATGTCCTGTGACCTTGTGATAAAATATCATATAGATAATGTTACTTTATGAGGCTACTTCATTCTCTGCTCAGACAAGGGTGTAAGATGGAGTCAAAAATACTGTTTGCTAAGGCTCATACTTTCATAGCCACAAAATGTCATTGCAATTTAAATAGAACCATAGCAAACACATACATGGTACTTGTTATGTACCAGACACTATTCCAATCACTTATACACACACACACATATATATGTAAATTCTAATCCTTACAACTAGGGCGACCAGTGGTCCTGGTATGCCTGGAATTGAGGGGTTTATGGGGATGTGGAAATTTCACTGCTAAAACTGGGACAGTCTTGGGCAAACCAGGACCATTGGTCGCCCTATCATAAAACAATGTTTCCTTCTTAATTTTTATCATCAGACTTACATACTACCTACCAGTGGCATGCTCTCCACCTGCAGGAAAACTGATTTCATGGTTTGTGGAGTATGCCTGCTCCTTTCATACACTCCCACTGGCCTCCTGAAAATTGGTGTGGGTCCATTCCCCACTTCCCTCCCTTTCCAGCCTGGGTCACCCTAGGTGTTTTGTGCTCTCTTCCTCCTGCCTTTCCCACGGGTCCCTGAAGGAGGCTTTCTAGTTCATCATTGCTGCGTCTTTCCACTGCTACTTTATTCTTTATCCTTCCTTTCTTCCCTCTCTTCCCTTCATTCTCTGGATGTTTGTCACCTTTGCCTTTTCTTCCTCCTCGTGGCATTTTTTTTTGGGGGGGGGATCCTTTTTCAATGTTAGCCATTGTGTCTTGTGTGCCTTCTTAGCACACTAGGTCCAACGGGCCTTATGCTTCAGCAGACTGTAGCCCCAAAGTATGGCTACAGGGACTCTGGGAAGGCCTTTGTCATCCCTCCTAAGAAGGCAGCAACTCGCATTGTGCATCTCAGTGTTGGAAATCCCTAGAAAACCCTTAGGTCCAGCCTGCTAACTCCAGGCAAACAAGGTGGTCTTCTTATGTACAGAAGAGATAGAAACAGGGCATTTACCTCTTTAACTTCTGAATAAAACGTACTTTCTCTCACCGGGCTAACTAAAATATCTACAATTAGGCTCGACGCCTGTAGCTCAACTGGCTAAGCCACATACACCTAAGGTGGCGGGTTCGAATCCAGCCTGGACCCGCCAAACAACAATGACGGCTGCAACCAAAAAATAGCCAGGCGTTGTGGCGGGCGCCTGTGATCCCAGCTACTTGGGAGGCTGAGGCAGGAGACTCACTTGAGCTTTGGGTCCTTAACCTGTAAGCTCTATCAGAGATTAATAGTTCCCAATGAACAAGTTTCTTCTCCATCTGGAAGCAGGTCTTGAAAAGAGCCTGGGGCAGCAAGCAATGGGATATTAAATCTCAGAGAGAAGAGAACAAGTTGGCAAGCTGCAGGCAAACTGTGCCCAAACCGGTATTTCTCCAAGTGCCATCTCCAGACTAGCAGCAGCAGCAGCATCTCCTGGGATATTGTTAGAAATGCAAATTCCCAGAATCAGGAAAACAAGTGGGGCTCAGGAATTTGTGATTCTCTTTACCCACTAAGGTTTGAGAAGGGCTGCCCTAAATTATGTGTTGTCTGAACTGGCGCTGGGAACCAGGTCTCCTTGGAGGGAGGTTACTAAGTGGCCATACACCAGGGATTTAGGAGGTTGACCGTGAACAATGTATTGATGAAAACACAATGATTTTTCTTACCATTTATCTCCTATGATTGTGTTGACCTAAAAGGTGGAAACTGAGGCAAAATTAATATAGTTTATTTGGGGTAAGGTTGAGGACTTCAGCCTTGGGGAGTGCCTGGGTGGGGGAAGAGGCTCAAATTTTAAAAGATAAAAGAATGAATCAGAAGAGGGGGCAATTGCAAAAGCAGTTTGTCAGGAATTCTCATTGGCTTACAGAAATAACATTGGGTAGTGATCGGCTGTCTATTGTTGACCTACAGGTAGATGAGATTTTGTGGCTGCTTGGTATTTGTTAGTCCAGCAGGTGGCTTCCAGAGGTAGTTATTTTGCTCAAGGGGGGATGACATGGGACTGCCCTTACAGTTTAAATGCTTTTCTGGGCCTGATAACTTAAAGGGGCTCACATTCCTCACATAAAAAGGGTACTTTCTCAGGTGGTCCCTGTAGCTCAAAGTGGCTAAGGCACCAGCCACATACACCAGAGCTGGTGGGTTTGAATCTCGCCTGGGCCTGCCAAGCAATGACAGCTACAACCAAAAAATAGCCAGGTGTTGTGGCAGGTGCCTATAGTCCCAGCTACTCGGGAGGCTGAGGCAAGGAGTTGGGGGTTGCTGTGAGCTGTGTGGCCCCAGCACTCTACCCAGGGTGACAGCTTGAGGCTCTGTCTCAAAAAAAAAGGGGGGTATTTTCTCCTCAATTATAACATTTTTATGATACTTTTTAAAAATTTATTTTTCAGTAGAGATTGCTCCTTTTTAGATCATCATTTGCTTTTAGGGATGTCAGATTCCTGAAAATGTTCTTAAATTCTTTCTGAGAGCAAAACTCTGAAGGATGGTAAAAATATATTTGTAAAAGATTTAATCCTAGAGTTGAAACATTTAGACCCAGAGTTGATCTCTAGTTCTGGCTTAGGTGTTTAGAAAGTTCTCCCTGCCCCTTACATTTTTGTTGTCCTTTTCCTTTACAGGAACTCAAGAATGAAATGTGGGAATATTCTTCCTATGTGATATGTTTTATTAATGACCAGCTCCTGGGTGATACATCTGATCTGCAGAGATGGGCCCAGAAAGTGTGGGACATAGTTGATGTGAAACCCTTGGCTCTTTATCAGGCCCTCACTCTGGATTATTCTGCTAAATTCTTAAGAGACACGAAGGCACGTTACACTAATTTTTAAAGAAAAAATAGTACAGTTTTTGATTAGAGACAGCATTAACTGTCGATATCCTAACAAGGGGAATTATAAAAGAGTAGAAGAGAGCTGGATGCAGTGGCATGTGGCCATAGGCCCCCAGGAGGCTGAGGTAGGAATATCCCTTGAGCCCAGGAATTTGAGAGTGGCCTGAGTAACATAGTAAGTCTCTGTCTCTAAAGGAAAATAAATAGATGAATAAATAACTGGGAGACCAGGTTTAAAGCCCTCTATTATCTTATTATATTCCAGGTACAAAGATTACAGTATGGTGGGGTTGGGCTTGGTGGTAACACACAGGAGGTAGGCTGTCCAGGGAGAACATCCCTGTTCAAACATGTCTGCTGTCCATTAGAAATTTATATGTATGAATTATCCCTTTTAAAATATAACCTGCCCTGGCTCAGTGCCCGTAGCACAGTGGTTACAGCACTGGCCACATACACAGAGGCTAGTGGGTTTGAACCCAACCTGGACCAGCTAAGCAACAATGACAGCTGCAACAGAAAAATAGCCAGGTGTTGTGGCGGGCACCTATAGTCCCAGCTACTTGAGAGGCTGAGGCAAGAGAATCATGTAAAGCCCAAGAGTTTGAGGTTGCTGTGAGCTGTGACGCAATGACACTTTATAGAGGGCAACATAGACTCTGTCTCAAAAAAGAATAATAATAATAAAAATAAAATAAATAAGTAAAATATAACCTGCCCCAGAGATGGTAAAACCTACATTCATATGAAATATTACGATGTTTTAGCACCCAGGTGAAAGCTCCTGTGCTAAGTGAATAACAAGTTTGAAGAAAGGCGACTTAAATGGTGACACATAACCGGCAAGAGCAGGCCTAGACAGGCTGTGGCAGTGTGGCGGGGTCCAGTGGCAGAGGGTGATCATGAAGAATGAGGCCCAGGACAAGAGACAGACATCAGGCTGGCATGGCAACAGCAGTAAAAGCATCTTGTAATTCTGCTCAGAGACCTGTTACGCTACCACTGCCGTGTGCTGATGTGCTGAAAGTCGTTTCATGCCAATGGTGACCGTGCCCACAGAGTGACTCAGAGAAGACCTTGTCTCATTTATCCCTGATTATCTGCTGCCTTAAGCAGACTCAAAGGATGGTAGACGCTCAGTGAATATTTGGTTGAAAAAACAGCACACTTGAAAATACTAAAATCTCTAGGGTGTGGGGGGTCGGGGTAGGTAGGATTTAAGATTCACAGCAGTTAATTCCCAAAGTTTTAGGGGTCTAAAAGTACACAATGGGCTTTGGGAATGACAGGGGTTAGCAAGGAGGTCAGAATTGGTGAGAAATGAGGCTGGGAAAATGAGATTACCAGTCACAATCCTTGCTGCCCGCAGTACCAAGCTCCTCTGATGAACTAGAGAGAAAAGGTAGGTATCGAATGACACTGGTCATTTCATAATTGACAGGAAAGCTAGAGAACAAGCTTTGGAAAACAGGTGGGAACTGATAGGTGAAATGAGGCACAGATCAAAACATAAGAGACCAAATGTAACAAACATGCCAGAAAGTTTATTTACACTTGAATACAAGTGGGCTGAAATCCAAAGAGATGTCGGGCAGCGTTAGACAGGGAGGCAGATCTGTTCACGGCCAGCTGAAGAGCAGCTGGCTTTACAAACAAGTCTTTCTTATCAGAGTACCAGGGATGTGCAGCTCATTATTGGGACCCTCTGGGCGGGCTCTTCTTATCAGGGTGTCAGAGGCTTGTGGTGTTAGCATGTCTCTGTGGGTTTGTAACTGGACCAGTGCAAGAAGGTGATGACTCTGCAGCATGTCCCCCTTATCTGCGCTATGTCCTCCTGTAACAGAGTCTCAGAATGGTTTTTTCAGATCTGAGATGGAGTTAACTTGGCCAGCCTAACAAGAACCAAGCGAGGTCTGGCTTCAGGAAGACTTGGCCGGAGGATTGCCACAGGGATGTGTGACCAGGGTGCTGCTGTAGGTGCTGCCAGCTCTGAGTTCACACTGCTGCCCTCACTGAGATTAACGTCTCAGCTTCTCAACTGCTCTTGTCTTTGCATCACAGGATTCACCTGTCTGGAAGGCTTAGGTCTTATCTCCATAACTTGGCCATCTCAGGGTGAGGATGGTGGACCCTGTGGGGAGTTCCCTAGGTAGGAAGCACATTCAGATGTTAAGCAGGGGAAAAAACACCAACAAATCCCAAAGAGAGGTTGAGGCCAGATTATGATTTATCATGCATTCTGAATGAAGAAGTTAGACTTTATCCAGAAGGAAACTGATCCAACAGAGCGGTTCCTAAGGAGCACGGAATAATCCTCTTCACTTTTTGGGAAACATTTTTAGGGCCATGCAGAAGCAGGCTGGAGTCGGGGGAGCCTGGGTAGCAGGGATTTGGAAAGCGGCTATAGTTGCATGGGCTAGAGGTAACGAAAGCTGGAATTAATGGGTGGCAGTAAGATGGAGGACCTAGATTCCAGAGATAATCCTTGGATGTTTTGCACAGAGGATGGACTTTCTTTTGCTGATTAAAACCCGGGATGTTTGCATTTCTGGCTGTTAGATGAGTGGAACGTTATTTTGTGTTGCATTGTATCTCTCTCTTTAGCATTTTCAGAATTATACACTCTTTTTTTTTTTTTTTGAGACAGAGTCTCACTTTACTGCCCTTGGTAGAATGCTGTGGAGTCACAGCTCACAGCAACCTCCAACTCCTGGGCTTAGGTGATTCTTCTGTTCTGCCTCAGCCTCCCAAGTAGCTGGGACTACAGGCGCCCACCACAACGCCCGGCTAGAGTTATTTACTCTTGACAAGCCCATAAAGCTAATTGATGCACAGGGAAGTTTAATGATGCCTAAACAGATTTACTCATTTTCTTTTCTTTTCTTTTTTTCTTTCTTTCTTTTCTTCTTCTTCTTCTTCTTTTTTTTTTTTTTTTTGTTGTTGTTGAGACAGTGTCCCACCCTATACCTCTGAGCAGAGTACAGTAGCATCATAGCTCACTGCTGCCTCAGACTTGGGCTGTGGGCATCCCATTGGCTAAGCCTCTGAAAGCTGCTGGGATTACAGGAGCTTACTGCTGCACCCGGCTGGGTTTTGGGGTTTTTCCTTTTTTTTTTTTTTTTAGGAGTCGGGGCCTCACTCTCACTGAGGCAAGTCTTGAACTTCTGAGCTCAAGCAAGTCTCCTTCCTCAGCCTCCCACGTAGCTGGGATTACAGTCACCTGCCACAATGCCTGGCTAGTTTTTTTTAGTAGAGATGGGGGTCTTGCTCTTGCTCAGACTGATCTCAAATTCCTGAGCTCAAGCAATCATCCCCACCTCGGCCTCCCAGAGTGCTAGGATTACAGGCGTGAGCCACTGTATCCAGCCTGTGAAGTTTACTATTATACATTATGCTTCCTATTCTTTAGGTAGAATATTTTCTTGTATAATTAAGAATTTGTACAGAAGCCATGAAGCACAAACAAATTATTATTATTATTATTATTATTATTTGAGGTGGAATCTCACTCTTTTGCCCCAGGCTAGGGTGTCATAGTATCAGCCTAGCTCACGGCAACCTGAAACTCCTGGGCTTAAGCGATCCTCCTGCACCCGACTCCAGAGTTGCTGGAACTATAGGTGCCCACCACAACCACCATCTAATTTTTCTATTTTTAGTAAAGGTAGGTCTCACTCTTGCTCACGTTGGTCTCGAACTCCTGAGCTCAAGCAATCCTCCTCCTTCAGCCTCAGAGTGCTGGGATTACAGGCATGAGCCACTACCGCACCTGACCCAAACTAATTATTAGTATGGACATAATATTTCATTCCTTGATGCCAAATAGCACATAATTATTTCACTCTCAATTTTAATTTAAAAAAGGGTAGAATGAAATAAAATAATATACTTACAGTGGTTTTATTTATGTTTCTTAGATTCTTAAGAAAGAGGGTAGGGTGAGTTATGCACTTTGTTAAATAAGGTGTTATTTTTATGTGTGAAAATGGTGTCCAAGATTTGACATATACTCCAGTGTGCTTTGGCCCTGGATAATGAATGTTATTGCGATGAAGACTAGTATTACCATTTTGGATGTGTCTTCGTAGGGCTAGGTTAGGTCTCAAAAATTTTGTCTTTACGGAAAGAATATCCAGTGAAAACCAGGTGGGAGCATCTGTGCCCAGGAGGATATTATTGTGTATATCTTGAAAACCCAGCATCCTTCTCTTCCCTCCCCCTGGTGCCACTCTTCCTGTGAATATAGTGGCCTGATTTTCCCACTCAGAAAGGGCGTGGCCTGGCTCTGTTTAGCTAATCTGTATTCTCTCTCTGAAAATCAGGACACAGGGTAACCAAATCCATGGCATTCATGATGGCTCTTTCCCCACAACCACTCAGGAAGGAGTTTAGAGAAGAAAGCGGAAAAGAATCCCCGGTCTGTTTCCCTTCTCAAGGGACTGACCAGTGTTCCTTTCCACCCTGAGTTTAGGGTGCTGTAGATATCTGGGGCATGGGTTCTCCGTCCTGTAAAATAGGTCGTGTTGGCTCAGCACCTGTAGCTCAAGTGGCTAAGGCACCAGCCACATACACCAGAGCTGATGGGTTCGAATCCAGCCCAGGCCTGCCAAACAACAATGACAACTACAACCAAAAAATAGCCAGGCGTTGTGGCGGGCACCTGTAGTCCCAGCTACTTGGGAGGCTGAGGCAAGAGAATCGCTTAAGCCCAGGAGTTGGAGGTTGCTATGAGCTGTGATGTCACAGCACTCTACCCGGGGCAACAGCTTGAGGCTCTATCTCCAAATAAATAAATAAATAAATAAATAAATAAATAAAATAGGTCGTGTTTCTCGAAGCCTCATTACCAGAGGTTTTTTTTAAATGTGTAATGTTAAGTTGTAAAGACTTAGTAGGACATGGAGGTGCATGCCTGTAGTCCCAGCTACTTGGGGGCTGAGGCAGGGGGCTCACTAGAGCCCAGGAGTTTGAGGTTATAGTGAGCTATGATTGCACCGCTGCACTCCAGCCTGAGCAACAGAGTGAGACCTTGTCTCAAAATAAATAAAGTAAAATAAAATAAAACAAAAGTTAAGTCATTCACTTAACTTTGCTGTTATATTATCCCCTGGCAATGCTGTTGAAATCTTATCACTGAAAACATTGTATCTATTGTACCTTTGGTCATTTCTAAAGTTTACTTAAAGATGTTGACCCGTATTATCTTTTTATTCCTAATATTAATAGCATGATTTTGTGTTCTTGGACTTTGTTATTGATGTTTCCCCAGCTGGAAGATTGATTTTTGAGGTAAGAAGTTTCTGTTCTTGTTTATTAATAAGTTGGGGTATAGTATTTATAACTGTCAAATGTTAAATCTATAATCTTTGAAAATATTTATCTTTACTTTGCAGCTATACTGTGATGTATGTCCGAAAACATGTAAAAATTTTAAGGTCTTGTGCACAGGAAAAGCAGGGTATTCTCAAAGTGGCATAAAACTACATTACAAAGGTTCAATTATTCATCGAGTAGTACAGAATGGTTGGATACAAGGAGGAGGTATGTTTAAACAAAATTTATTTATTTATTACATTTAGTTTATTATTTATTTATTTATTTATTTATTTAATTTATTTTTTTTTGAGACAGAGCCTCAAGCTATCCCCCTGGGTAGAGTGCCATGGCATCACAGCTCACAGCAACCTCCAACTCCTGGGCTCAAGCGAGTCTCCTGCCTCCGCCTCCCAAGTAGATGGGACCACAGGCGCCCGCCACAACACCCAGTCATTTTTTGGTTGCAGCCATCATTGTTGTTTGGTGGGCCCGGGCTGGGGATTTGAACCCGCCACCTTAGGTGTATGTGGCTGGCGCCTTAGCCGCTTGAGCCACAGGCGCTGAGCCACTTGGCTAATTTTTAAAATTTTTTTTTGTATAGACAGAGTCTGGCTATGTTGCTCAGGCTGGTCTCAAACTCCTGGCCTCAAGTAATCCTCCCATCTTGGCCTCCTAAAGTGCTGGGATTATAGGTACAAGCCACTGTGCTTGGCCCCAAAGGATAATTCTTTAATACAATAAGTAATATCTGCCTCAAATTATAACCAATACTATAATAACCAAATCAATTGATTATTCAGTTTATGCCAGTTTATATTAATAACTACTTAATAGGAAATTCTTTTTATATATATATATAGAGAGAGAGACAAAGTCTCACTTCGTTGCCCTTGGTAGAATGCTGTGGTGTCATAGCTCACAGCAGCCTCAAACTCTTGGGCTCAAGTGATACTCTTCTCTCAGCCTCTGAGGTAGCTGGGACACAGGCGCCCACCATAATACCTCGCTATTTTTTTTTGTTTGTTTTGTTTTAGCAGGCCTGGGCTGGGTTTGAACCCACCAGCCCTGGTACATGTGGCTGGTGCCCTAACCACTGAGCCATGGGCGCCCAGCCAATGAACTCTTATTATATCTTATTACAGTGAATTCTTATTACATCTCTAAGATCAATAGTATAGTTTAGTTTTTCCCTAACCTTATTTTGCAGGTTAGAATACAACAACCACTGTAATCCAAGCTAACATTGTTCTCCTTTTTTCTATTTTAAGAGACAAAGTTTCACTATGTTGTCCAAGCTGGTCTTGAACTCCTGGGCTCAAACAATCCCCCCACCTCAGATTCCTGAGTAGCTGGAAATGCAGGCTGGTACCACTGGTCCCAGCCAAGCTGACACTGTAACATGATTTTTCACTTAGACTTTTGCAAAAGCTTCCTAACTAGTCATCACAGTTGCCTTCCTCCTTTCTCTTCTCCTAGAAGAAAACGAAACTACCATTTTAAAGAGCAAATCTGGCTGGGCACTGGTGGCTCAAGTGGCTAAGGTGCCAGCCACATACACCTAAGGTGGAGGGTTTGAATCTAGCCTGGGCCTGCCAAAAACAACAATGATGGCTGCAACCAAAAAATAGTCAGGCGTTGTGGCGGGCACCTGTGGTCCCAGCTACTTGGGAGGCAGAGGCAGGAGACTCTTTTGAGCCTAGGAGTTGGAGGTGGTTGTGAGCTGTGATGCCATAGCACTCTACCTCCAGGGGGACAGCTTGAGGCTCTGTCCCAAAAATAAATAAATAAATAAATAAAATAAAGAGCAAATCCAATGTTTCTATTCCTCTTTTGAAAACTACTCATTATCTTCTTATTGCCCTTAGGAGAAAATATAGCCTCCTTAACTCTTTTTTTTTTTTTTTTTTTGAGAGAGAGAGAGTCTCAGTTTGTCACCCTTGGTAGAGTGCTATGGCATCACAGATCACAGCAACCTCCAGCTCTTGGGTTTAGGTGATTTTCTTGCCTCAGGCTCCCGAGTAGCTGGGACTATAAGCACCCGCCACAACACCCAGCTATTTCCGGGTTTGAACCTGCCACCCTCAGTATATGGGGCCGGCGCCCTACTCACTGAGCCACAGGCACCGCCCTGACTGACTCCTTAACTCTTATGAAGTTCTTCCATTCCCTGGCCATCACATTTCTCTCCAGCTCTCCTGCATTCTTTGCTCTGGTCCCATTGATTTTAGTTTTTTTAATGTATCCATGATCTCACCTGAAAATATCCCTAGTTACTATCTCTCCCCTTTTTGGTTAGTTGTTATCCATCTTTCAGGACTTGACTTCCCTGGAGGCCTTCTGTGACATCCCAGAATGACTTGCTCTATTTGATTAGCATCTTGTATTTTGATTCTTGTAAAACTCATCCTATTTTATGGTAGAGACTTGCTAAATTGTACATTTTAGACTGTAAGATCATGAAGACAATGACTGAGATTCTCTTTTTCATTTTTTTTTTCTGTGACAAGGTCACACTGTGTCACGGAGGCTAGAGTGGAGTAGCATGATCATAGCTCACTGCAGCCTCAAACTCCAGCCTCAAGTGATCCTCCCATCTCAGCCTCTAGAGTAACTGGGACTACAGGCATTGGCCACCATGCCCAGCTGATATTTTTTTTCCTCTATTTTTTCAGCTAATTTTTTTTAAAATTTTTTGTAGAGTTTGGGTCTCCCTATGTTGTCCAGCCTGGGATTCTCTTTTAACCAAAACCTTAGAGGCCAGTGCTGTGATATTCAATATATATTTGAATGAATGAATGAATGAATCCATTAATCTTTCCTTTTCTGAACCATTGAAGAATGCCCCAGACATAAATGACTAATTTCAGTTATTGAATACAACTCTGTAGTTAAATCTGTGGTAAACTATTATGCCTGAATTGTATGTAGAACAACCGTTACCTTGTAACACTCCAAATCTGAGTGAATTCACATTTCGCTTCAAACACTGTAATTACAACAAATGAAAATTGTAATAACCCTCTGGCTAGAGTTTTTACGAGAGTAGGGGATGGAGATTAATATACTGGATGAACCACATTGCTTCTCCCTAATGAATATTAACTGATTGACTAAATTTACATCTTCAAATGTCCCCCAGGGCTTGAGAAATGAAGTTGGTCAGCACGTGTTCCTAGAAGGGCCCAACTGGCAAACTCTATCGGTGCAGTAAAGATCCTCACCACTAGGTGTCTCAACGGCCGTGCAACTTCCTCCATCTTCCTGGAAAGCAGGGAGCGGCACACACTCCATTACTCTTTTGTTATTGAGTCTCCAACAAATACCCTTTTGGAAGAGATGATTTCAATACCTGGCTAAATTTTCCAGTATATCTAATTAACATCTAGCGTGCCTCTCTTAACTCTCTTAATAACAGAAAACACTGAATTATCTGCAGTGGGTCTGTTATTGTTTTCCTTGACTTAGGAATAGCATGCTGCGCTTTTAGTACTTTTATTTATTTCTTTATCTCTATTTATATCTTTACCATTGGTGAGGTTTTCCATGGTCTTAGCCTGATGTAATAACCATGAATGACCCTATTTTGATCACCTCTCACCTCCACAGTGAACTAAATGTCCTTCCAGGCTTTTTCCACAGTTACTTTATTCTTGAGGGCATTTATAGCTCTTCCACTGCTGTTAGATGCTGGAATCTAGCCCAAATTCTATACAGAACAAAAGTTTATGTATGAATTTGTTCATCTTAACATGATTAGTTACAGCCTCAAATTAAATTTATTGCTTGGACTCATTATAAAGGTTAAAAAAAAAAGGTAGAGTTTAAAGAATCACCAATGGAAGATAGAGAAACAGATCATGAGGAATGAATAAGAAAGGAAAGAAATACCTAACAAATAGTATTAGAATATACTAGTTTGCTAAAAAAAACACATATCATCAAACTAATTCCAGATAGGTTAAAGAGATACACTTATGTTTTAAAAAAAATCCAAAGGAACAGAAGAAAAAGACATGAATATTAGATCTTTGTGGAAGAGGAATTTTTTTTTTTTTTTGAGACGGAGCCTCAAGCTATCCCCCTAGGTAGAGTGCCATGGCATCACAGCTCACAGCAACCTCCAACTCCTGGGCTCAAGCGAGTCTCCTGCCTCAGCCTCCCAAGTAGCTGGGACTACAGGCGCCCGCCACA
>CAUYQV010019616.1:0-13286 GCA_963574575.1 Galagoides demidoff | reverse complement strand
TCCACCCCACAGGTACCCTTCCCACTGGCCAGTTTGAATCAAGTGGGAGATGCTAGTCCAGCCCCTCCAGAACTATAGGATTTCACAGAACTTGGAAATTTCCAGGTTCCAGGAAGTTAAGTCTACAAATTCCCAAGAGCTAAGTCACCATGAAGAGGCCCCCGCAGGTGCATCCTTGTGGTCTCCCTGAGAAGACCTGTTCTTCTAGACCTCACCCTTCTTGGGTATCTTCTCTCAGTATGAGTATGCAGATACCTGTTATTGATGAGTTCAACTTTTGTTGTGGGATGATTCGAGAAAATACAAGGAATAATTTCTATACTTTCAAATTTTCTAAGGTTAGACTTGTGACATAAGATGTGATCAACTTTGGAGGATATTCTATGGGCTGATGAGAAGAATGTGTATTCAGTTTTGTTAGGGTGAAATGTTCTGTAGATGTCTATTAAATTCAACTGTTGTATGGTGAAGTTTAAGTCCAAAATTTCTTTGCTTAGTTTCTTATTGGAGGATCTATCCAACATGACCAAAGGGGTGTTAAAATCTCTAACTATTATGGTGCTAGAAAATATTAAATTGCTCATGTCTATTAGGGTCTCCCTTATAAATGGAGGAGCATTCCAGTTGGGCACATAAATGTTAATGATTGACATCTCATCATGTTGAGTGTTTCCCTTAACTAATATAAAGTGACCATCCTTGTCTTTCCTTACTTTTGTTGGTTTAAACCCTAGTGTATCTATAAATAAAATTGCTACCCTTGCTTTTTTCTGATTTCCATTTGCCTGGATTACAGATGCCCATCTCTTCACCCTGAGCCTATATTTATCCTTTAAGATAAGATGAGATTCTTGTATGCAGCAGATATCTGGCCTGAGTTTTTGTATCCAGTCAGCCAACCTGTGCCTCTTAAGAGGAAAGTTTAAGCCATTCACATTAATTGAGAGTACTGATAAGCCTGGTAGTATTTTGGGTGTCAAGTTTTTGAAATTCCAGTGGACATTTTGAATCTCTTCACCACTGTGGAATTTGGGTTTTGGTCAAGAATTTCAGAGTGCATTTACTTTGGTGGTAAAGCATTGTGCTGGTCATTATGGAGGATGGGTCTGAGGATATCTTGAAGAGCTGGTTTGGTTATGGCAAATTTCTTCAAGATGTAGTATGTCATTAAAGTATTTAACTTCTCTGTCATAAATGAATCTCAATTTAGCTGGATACAGGATCCTGGGCTGAAAGTTATTTTGTTTTAGGAGATTGAAGGTCAAAGACCATCCTCTTCTGGCTTGAAAAGTTTCAGCAGAGAGATCTGATATTTCTCCCTTTGTAGGTGATGCTTTTCTTATATCTGGCTACTTGCAGAATTTTCTCCTTTTCTTAACTATGGCAAAGTTAATCACAATGTGTCTAGAAGATGCTTTATTTGGGTTGAGTCATGCTGGGATTCTGAAACTGTCTGCTATCTGAATTTCAGTATCTCTTGGCATGTTTGGGAAGTTCTCCTCAATTATCTCTTGGAGTAGAGTATCTGTGCCTTTCAGACCATCCTCTTCTCCTTCAGGGATCCCTATGAGGTGAATATTTGCTCTTTTGGAGTGGTCCCACAATTCTCTGAGGGAATGATCCATTTTTACTCTCCACTTCTCTTCCTCTTTGAGCATTTGGGAGCATTCAAAAACTTTGTCTTCAATGTCAGAGATCCTTTCTTCTGCCTGCTCCATTCTGTTACTGAGGGATTCTACTATATTTCTCAGATCTTTGAGGGCTACAAGTTCTTGTCTCAATGTGTCAAAATCTTTGACAATATTGTCTTTGGATTCATTGAATTTTATTTATTTATTTATTTATTTATTTATTTATTTATTTATTTTTTGAGACAGAGTCTCAAGCTGTTGCCCTGGGTGTCATGGCATCACAGCTCACAGCAACCTCCAAGTCCTGAGCTTAAGTGATTCTCTTGTCTCAGCCTCCCAAGTAGCTGAGGCTACAGGCACCCACCACAGTGCCCAGCTATTTCTTGGTTGTAGTTGTCATTGTTGTTTGGCAGGCCTGGGCTGGGTTCAAACCCACCAACTCTAATGTATGTGGCTGGTGCCTTAGCCACTTTAGCTACCAGTGCCAAGCCAATTCATTAAACTCTTGAGACAACTTTTGAATTGCTCCTTGACTTTCTAATTCCATCTTTACCTCCATTCTGTTAATCTTATTTGCAATCCAAATTCTGAATTCGATTTCTGACATCTCAGTCATTTGGTTATGAATGGGATCTTCTGTTGTGTCTCCTTTTTATTCCTTGAGGGAGTTGATCTGCTCTGATTATTTATGTTGCCAGAGTTTTTCTGTTGATTCCACCCCATTATTATTTTTCACCATTTGGTTAGAGAAGCTGGCAAGATGAAATTGAATTGAGGGCTCCTGGAGTTGTAATTAACCAGCCCTTTACCAAAGAACTGAGACTGGTGATTGTGGCTTTTCCCTTAAAACTTTATAAAGAACTTATTCAGAACTACAGCCTGAAACTCTGGGAACCTGTGCAGGTCGCCAGAGGCAGTGGGGAGCTTGAAGGTGGAGCCACTGACCCCCGGCCTCAAGCCACAGGAGCTGGGCAGGAAGCTGGAAGCAGAGTTTCCAGCCTTAGGCGCCTCAGGGGTCACAGGAGCTAGGCAAGAGTCTCCGGCCATGGCCTGCAGATCACAGGCACCCGGCAGGGAGCTGAGCCACCCGCCGGAGGACTACTGAGGTGGGGAGAGCTGGTGGGCCATGGTCCCTGGTGGTCGGTAACATGGGTCCTGAGCTATGCTCTTTCCAACACAGGGCAAGTTTCTCTCCCCTTGTGATTCCACACCTCTATTAAGTTATTGTTTCAGTGCAACTGCCCCACAGCTCATGAGGTACCCCACCCTAGCAAAAATCTGCTAAACACTCAGGATTTTGCAGGGGGTAGTCTTCCAGACCTCCAAGAGAAAGGGGAGGGGTGGATTGAAAGTTCAGGAAGGTAAGGAGAATATTAGATCAACTTTTGTCAGTCTCTTGCCTGGGCTTGCAGGGGTATCTCTCTGTGTAGGTAGTCCTAGCCCTCAGTCATTCTCTCCCCTTTGGTGAAAAAAAAGGTCCTCTGTTCTCTACTTACCTCAAGCCACTCTCCTGGGGGGGAGGGGAAGGATTCCCATCCTCTTCAGGATGGGTTTTGTATCTGAAATTTGTTTTGTTGGAGTCCTAGCTTGTTGCAGCAAGGGTGATATGAACCTACTGATCATCTCTCTCAGCTTAGCACCCAATGTTCTGCTTTATTAGGTTATTTATGGCCATCATTTATCCCTCTGGATGGGAGTCTCTGCCAAAAGCTGGCTTCAGTTGGCCATCTTGCCTCCCTCCACCCCTGTCAACTTTTTAAAAAATGACGTGCTTCCTTAACACCTTGATCAACATAAATTCATAATAATGAGAGCTAATATTTATTGAATATGTGTTGGCATTGTGCTAAATCCTTCACCTATTTTCAACCTCACCTAATCCTCCCAATAAGGCTGCTATAATTATTATTATCCCTGTCTTCCAGATGAGGCAAATAGGACAGAGACCTTAAATAACTTGCTTGAGGCAACTCGGCTCATCAGGGTAACAGCTGGGGTGTGATCCAGATCTATCTCATTCCCAAATCCACAAACTCCAAGCAGTACCTGGCATACCATCACCCCTAGGTTTTGTTTCCTGGAAGCCAAAAGATATCAATCACTACATTCACATCAATCCCCCAGCCAGATATCCAGAGGCTAAACAAAGCTTCCTTGACTCTTCTCTCTTAGGGAAAAAAAAAATGTGGTTTCTTGGTAGTTTATGTAGAAGACATTGGATAAAATATCTCTACAATAAATGCAGTGTTAGATTTTTGTATAGCAATTTTTAAAAATCTCTCAACAGATTCTAAGTAAGGAAGTAAATGCTCAACTTGAAAAAGGCCCTTCTGATGGGCATTCAGACAACAAGAGCCATATGTAAGTCTGTAATCATCTGTCTTTCAAGAATAAAACTTAGAAAGAATGCACACACATAACACATAATCTCAGATGAAAAGCTTTTAAAAATCCTCCACATAAATCATTTTTTATCACAATGCTTAAATAAAAACTCGAACATTAGTAAGTTTGAGGTTGTAGTGTTGGAAAAAGCCTAAAGCGTGTGTGTTCTGAGTGGCCAGTTAAGAGCAGATATACATGCTTTGAAATATAATCAGGCTATTATTCAACAAATGGTGATTTTGTAATGGACAACCCTGTGAGAAAAAAAGATAAATAAAGATTTTATCTCTCATACCTTATGTCAAAATAAATTTCAAATGAATCTAAATGAAAATTTTTTATAGGCATGTTTCTTGAAAAAAAATGTAAATGTTGGGGTGGTGGTGCCTGGCTCAAAGGAGTAGAGTGCTGGCCCCATATGCTGGAGGTGGCAAGTTCAAACACAGGCCTGGCCAAAAACTGAAAAAAAAATGTAAATGCTGGCCAGGCATGGTGGCTCATGTCTGTAATCCCAGCATTGTTGAAGCCTAGGCATGAGCATCACTTGAGGCCAGGAGTTTGAGACCAGGTTGGGCAATGTAGCAAGACTCCATCTCTACAAAAACTAAAAAATTAGGCAGGCATTGTGGTGTGAGCCTGTAGTCGCGGTTACTCATGAGGCTGAGGCAGGAAGATCACTCGAACCCAGTGGTTCTAGGCTGCAATTATCTGTGATCACATTATTGCACTCGAGTCAGGGAAAGAACAAGATCCTATCTCTTAAAAAATGTAAGTATTAAAGTTGATATCAGAAAATTTCTATCATAAAACATGAAAAAATTATTTTTATAATCTCAGAATGAGAATGCCATAACAGGTTAAGAAATTAAATAACGTAAAAGTTAAAAATATATATGTAAGAAAAACACACAAAACAAAAAGATGAATGTGAAATTCAAAGAAGAGATTACTATTACCTATGATGGACAAAAGGCTAATTTCTCTAATATCCTAAATGTTCATACAAAGAAATAGAAAATGGGTAAAGGACATGAACGAACAGTTAGTAAAGAGTGAGTTCAAATGATTCTTAAACTCTAAGAAAAATGTGTAACCCAATTCACAATAAAAGGAATGTACAAAAGAATGATGAGATGCTATTCTTTCCATATCAAATGGTTCAGATCCAAAAGTTAGATTACTTCCTATGCCAAAGGAGGTCTGGGGGAATAGGTTCATGTCTGGTGGAAATGTGAAATGGAACAACTCTACAACAGGAAATTTGGTAATACTTACCAAAACTATAAAAGCACATAGGCTTTGACTCAGAAAATCTGCTGCTGAGCAACTGTCTGTGGATATACTTAGCTGTGTGCAAATGACATCTTCAAAGACCCCTCATTAAGATATAAAGCAACACCTTCCATCATCCACTATCTCTTTCTACTTTATTGGTCATTATAACATTTGTCAATAACTGTCTTACAACATCCTTACTTTGCCTATCTCCTCCTCAAAAGTATGTGTATGAATAAAGGATAAAGTCCTTGGGGAGAGGACCCTGGTTTCACCACATTATTTCCTTGCATAAACATCAAATATTATATACCATGAGTTGGTTATCTCTATTGTTTAGTAGAAGAGTAAGGCAAATGAATTGGCACTCATGCCTTGGGCCTATGTGTCTGAAAAGACAACTGGGGGATTAGAGTGGTGCATTTTCTGTTTAGAGGTGAGTCATATGTAATTGGCCTGGTTCACAGAAATTATGTTTGCATTCCCAGTTGCTGGACCACTGATGAGACCAAAGATGTTTGTGTGCTGTTTTCCTGACCTGTTTCTATCTAGAGCAGTGATTTGCAACTGGTGTTCCATCAGAGGATCTTAGGTGTGCCTTGAATATTTTTAAAGATCACTGATCAAATTATTTTCCACGAAGTTCAAAGCACAGTTAGTACATTTCTTTTTTTTTTACTCTTTTTTTTTCGATCCACACAATTTAAATGTACTGCAGAAGTTAAAGTGTGCCAAGAGATTAAAAAAAAAAAAAGATTGAAAAACACAAGTCTAGAGAGTAAACTCAGTGTTAAACTCAGTCCTGTTTTGTCTTGCTGGTTGGATTGCCTGTGTGAAACCTGAAACTACTGCGGGTGATGGGACAATACATCACTAGACAGGCTGCATCCGCAGCACATCTGAACAGGGCCTCACACACTCTGTAAGTGACGTTTACGTGATGAATGAATGAATTGGGGAATTGTTATGTGAAAAAGAGCAAGGTGCCAAATGGCAACACTGCATATTACCATTCCCCTCCTTTCCTGCAATCCCTTCCTCACTGCACTGAAAATGCAAGCCCGTCTCCCCTAACTCTGATCACTGCCTCTTCAATCCAGTAAGTCACCCATGCTCTTTTTCAATTCTCCTTCCTGCCCCCTGCCTGGGATCAACCTTGGCAGGACCATAAGATAGGAGAATTAAAGGGCTCGCCTTATTGGTTTCCCTTCTCTCAGTTTTCACGGTCCTATGTTTCCTGTTGTCTGCTATCACAAAACAGTTGTTATACAAAATACTTTTCTCAGTTTTCTAGTTGTTTATTTCATAGGGAAATTTTGCAGCAGTTAAACTTTCATGGGAAGAAGTAAAGGTTAATGATTTTATTCTTCATAATTCTCTGAGGGTGGCTCAAGTGGCTAAGGTGCCAGCCACATACACCTAAGGTGGCGGGTTCGAATCCAGCCTGGGCCCGCCAAACAACAATGACGGCTGCAACCAAAAAATAGCTGGGTGTTGTGGCGGGCACCTGTGGTCCCAGCTACTTGGGAGGCTGAGGCAGGAGACTCGCTTGAGCCCAGGAATTGGAGGTTGCTGTGAGCTGTGATGCCAGAGCACTCTACCCAGGGGGACAGCTTGAGGCTCTGTCTCAAATAATAATAATAATAATAATTCTCTGAGGGTTATAAAGAATATCCCCAAAGTCAATTTAAATGGCATTATGGTTATGTTAAAAACACATGCACACAGATGCACACAGGCAAAACCAATTCTTGTCTTTTAATGTCCTATTGAAATCTTTATAGACTATGATAAAATTCTGAGGATTTGTTTAAAAATTATGGACAATGGTAAAATTATATGGGGATATACATTGGCCATGAGTTGGTAATCATCAAAGTTCAGTGGAAAGTACAGGCTACGTTTTCATGTTTGCGATTGTCTATAATAAAAAGCTCTCATAACTCAATTTATAGGAATCTCTATGTTTAATGCCCTTTCAATTACTGCTTCTGGGTCAGCTTGGTGAAAAGAAGGATGCTACAAAGGGGCAGGACCCAAGGACATGGGAACTGAAATTCTAGGCTGGTGGCTCAGACCTGTAATCCCAGCTCTTTAGGTGGCCGAGGTGAGATCACTTGAGCCCAGGAGTTAAGACCAGCCTGGGCAACATAGTGACACCTCATCTCTACAAAAAATTTAAAAATTAGCCAGGCATGGTGGCCTATACCTATAGTCCCTGCTACTTGGGAAGCTGAGGCCAGAGGAATCACTTGAGCCCAGGAGTGCAAGGTTGCAATGAGCTATGATAAGGCCACTGCACTCCAGCCTGAGTGACAGAATGAGACACAAAAAAAAGAAAGAAAGAAAGGAGGGAAGGAAGGGAGAGAGAAACTGGAAAGCTAACAGAAATCTTTAACTCCTGTAAGTTATCAGCAAGTTGACTGTCCCCCAGATAAACCCAGAGCTTCAGAACCTCTGCTGTTGTGTGGCTGAAAGGTGGCAGAAGCTCTCCCCAACACCAAGTTGTTACTGCCACCCTGACTGCCTGCTGCTTATTTTTAGAGAGTGAGATTTCACAAATTGCAAAGACCAATCTGTCCTGTCACAGACTTCTTCTAAAATGAACCTGGATCACCATGGTAACAGCAAAGGCAGGCAGTAAGGGAAGGACTCATA
The DNA here is from genome assembly GCA_963574575.1 of Galagoides demidoff. Lineage (NCBI taxonomy): Eukaryota > Metazoa > Chordata > Mammalia > Primates > Galagidae > Galagoides > Galagoides demidoff. The sequence goes on along the minus strand of CAUYQV010019616.1, from coordinate 5,337 downwards.
CTTTATCATAGCAACAAAAAAGCAAGTAGAAAGCATCAGAGAAAGTACTCAATCCGTCCTCAGCATCCAACTCAGAGGGCTTTTCAGTAAATGCCCTTGAGAGTGCAAATTCTGTCTCCTCTCAACCACCACGGCCCCCTCTGTAGAGCTGTTTATAGAGCACCTAGTGTGTGTATACAAGGGAGGCATTACCATCTCCATTTTGCAGAAGGGCAAACTGAGGCATTAAAAGACTAAGAACCTCTCTAAAATCTAATACATGCCAAAGCTGTGATTAAAACCCAGCTTCATCTTGTAGCAAGGCCCATGTTCTTCCATCTCTGACCCTGTACCACTTAGCACGTACAAGTGTTCATTTAGAAATTCCTCCAGTAAACCCTTTTGTCACCACTAATAAAATAAATGCAATGCACAAAATAACAAAGGCAAAGGTAAACATACACGTAGATTGTGAGCATTTAGAGGTCCAGAGTATTTGGAGAACTCAATATTTAATTCCTTTCCTCTCCCAAATTTCCACCAAGTAAGAGCATGATATTGCAATATAACAGTAAAGGGGAAATCTCTTTCCATCATGGAGACCTGAGAAGAAACACACACACACACACACACACATGCACACACGCACTGAGCTGTGTCAAGGGGTGGGCCAAACAAGCAATATCCCAGGACAGCATCAGATACATCAACCTAAACAGCATTGGGATGAGTAAAAATCACACTGTTCAGTTCAGTTTCCTCATGTAGTAATTCCTTGTATAAGCAGTACAATGTCCATCAGTCACATTTTTTGTTCAGTGTTTATATGTAGTATTAAATACTTTATTTAAAAATGTTTAAATGTGGTAGACAAGATGTATTTATCATCTCACTAGTTTCTAAGGAAGGTGTTTTTGCTTGTTGTTATTTGGGGATCTTATTTGTTGAGGAAGTTTTCTTAATGTTTTGTTAAACATAAAATGTTTATCCTCAGTATAGTTTCCCTGTGTATCAGACACACAAAGTACTTTTATTTCTCTTACACAGTCAACACAGCACACTTCATCCCTGGTCACCAAAATGTGAGGAGGTTTATCCTCACACACCAAACAATTCTCCAGGAGATACCAACTAGGTGTCCTATAATGAAATTCAATTCTGACACAGTCTACCTCAAGTTAAAGTCGGATCCCACAGGTTGAAGGCTGATTCCCACAAGACTGCTCCTCTCCCCTTCAGATGCCAATTGTAAGTCTGGTTACTCACCACTTCTATCCAGCTTGCCTACAAATCTGAGGTGCTGATTTGCACATCTCCTCAGCTTCAACTGATGCGCTCAGATAGTTCATAGAACTCAGGGAAACACTTACATTTGCAGGTTTATTATGTAGAATGTTACAAAGGATATAGATCAATAGCCAGAGGGAAGAGATGCATAGGGCAAAGTATGTGGGAAGGGACGCAAAGCTTCCATACCATCTACAGGCAGGACACCCCCAGGTGCCGCCACTCCTCAGCCCGTCTAGAAGCTCTTAGAACACCACAGTTCAGGGACTCATGTGATGGAAGCCTCATCACATAAGTATGATAATTATTGACTACATTTCTGGCCTTCTCTGTTTCCCAGAGGATGAGGGGCAGGGCTTAAAGTTTCAAGTTTCTAATCATGGCATGATCCTTCTGGTGACCAGATCCCACATCCAGGGCCAACGTAGAGTCACCTTATTAGAACAAAAAATGTTCCTATCCCTCAGGAAATTCAAAGGAATTTAGGAGCTCTGTGTCAGAAACTCCTAGTACTCTAGAACTTATAAAGGTCTTGGGAACTCTGTGCCAGAAACTGGGGACAAAGACCAAAATATGAAAATGAAAAATGGTCCAGCCATGTTAGGAAACAATTTGGCAGGTTCTTATAAAGTTAAACATATACTTATCATATCACCCAGTAATTCAAGTTGAATGATACATAAAGGTCACATAAAAACCTATACATATACATGAATGTTTTTAGTTCCTTTATTCATAATTGTCTAAAACTGAAAACAACTCAAACGCAATTCAACTGCTAAATGGATAAACAAACTATGATACGTCCACACAGTGGAAGACCATCCAGCAATAAAAAAGATGTTTCCCCAACATGGATGAGTCTCCATTGCATTATGCTAAATGAAAAAACCAGTCGCATATTGTATGGTTCCATTTCTATGACATGCTGGGCAAGGGCACGATCACAAATGTTGGCAAGAGCCTATTGGGCCTGGGAATAGAGGAAATGGTTGACTCACGGCGTGAGGGCATTTGGGATGATAGAAATGTTCTATATCCTGATTATGGTGTTACATAATTATATTTGTTTCTCAGAACTTACAGAATTGAGTATTTAACTGAGATGTATACAAAGGGTGCTCCCAAAATGCATACACCTTTTAAGAAAGGAAAGAACTATATTGAAATCATAATATTCAATATAGACTGATAACAAAAGATGAAAACAAGTCACATTTGAGCACCTCTTGTAACTGCAGAAGTGAAACATGACTTGAGTATCACAAATTTAATACAGTTTTTTCCTTTTGCAAAATGTTTTTGCAATACATTTTTTGGCACCTTGTGTAGATTTACTATATTTTGTTACATAGAACTTATACATTATTTTTTAACAGATAAAAGTGAGATTAAAAAAAAATTCCAAATGGAGGCTAGACCTACATGTGAGCAGGGAAACCAAAAGCTTTAAGAAGTAAACATGAAAAAAGTTATTTAAGAACTTAGGTTAAGCAAATAGAAATAAAAAATAAAAGATGAAATAAATTTACATGAACATTAGAAACTTTTGTTTATCAAAAGCCATCATTAAAGGAATAAAAATATAAGTTACAGAGTGGGAACAGATAGTGGGATTATATTCAGCCAACAAAGAAATAGTATCTAAAATATATAAAGAATTTATTACAAATTATTAAGAAGAAAATAGACTTTTTGAAATTTGCAAAAGACATAAACAGATATTTCACAAAAGAGGCTATCCTATAGCTCATCAAAATTATGAGGAAATATGAGCTTCATTAGTCATTATGAAAATGCATAATTTTAAATAAAACCCAGGCATAAATTAAAACCACAATGACATCCCATTATTCACCCACCATAGTGGCTAATATTTAAATGATTAACAATCACAAATGTTGGCTAGAACATAGAGGAGGGAAATATAAATTAGTAAAACAATTTCGGAAAGCTGTTTGGCACTGTTTACTAAATTTGAACATTTGCAAATGAATCCGTATGTTCACCTAAAAAAGAGGTACAAAGAGTTCATAATTGTACTCTTCATATTAGCCAAAAAGTAGAATAGTTCAATTTCCATCAATAGTTTAAAAAAAAAACTGGTATATTTATTCAATGGAAAAAGTATTTATCCAACGTAAGCCTAAATAGATAGTTGCTAAACACAGCAACATGGATGAATCTCACAAATATGCTGATCAGAGGGAGCCAGACAAAAGAATTCATACTGTGTAATCCCATTTATACAAGTTCAAAAACAAGAGAAACTAATTCATGACGTTTGTAGTTATCTGTGGGAAGGAGTAAGTGGGTAACGATCAGTCGGGGCTCTGGGAAATGCTATTTTATTTCTTGATGTTGGTGAGAGTTATATAGCATGAATTCATCAGTCTGTCTGTTCTCTATTTTTGTGATGCATTTTATATTTCAACATAAAAGCAAAAAATAATTCTTTCTAAGAGAATACTTAAGGACATAGATTTTGAAAAAATATTCAGTTTTAAAACACTGCCTTAAAACAGTATGTAGAAGATCATCTTAAAGTATTCATTGTTTTGGACTGCTCATCATTTTTACCTTGCTTTTATGATAAAATAACTGTCCCTTTACAACCCACCCCCTCAAATACACATACACCCCTTTGGTGGGGTGCCTGCCCCCATCACGTTCCATGCAGTGTTTGCAGTGCTAGTGGGATCGCCTAATACAGTGCTCAGTACTGGCAGATAACCTACTTTCCTGGGATTTTAAATCTTGGGTATAACTATTCAGGTATAAAAGTTGTTTAAAGACGAAACAACCCATAGAAGGGTCCTAGGGAGACTCTCCATGACTCCTGATTGCTGACAGCTGAGGGCCACCAACATTGCTATGCATTCCAAGGCCTGAGTGTTCTACATGAATTGTGTGAGCTTTCTAGTACCCTTCTAATAAATGCTTTTTACTGTTTAGGTAAGTCAGCATCTGTTTTCTTCACTAGCAACCAAATGATAATAATGAAATCAGGCCAGGGGTACAAGGATGGAGAGGGTGTATAATCAGAGGATGTATACTAAGATTTTATAAGTAACAATTGCTTTTTTTCCTTTTTCTTGTCTGTATTTTCTACAATGAATAATGAATATGTATTACTTTTACATCAATAACATGAAATGAAAGGATAATAAAACTATTTCTACAAGCAGGATCAGGACAGAAATGGTACTAGGCACTGGAAATGTGCTAGTTACTCCACCTAAGCCCTTCATGTAGCTCTAACTTATCTGGCATCATTGTAAACATCTCTGCCCCTCTGTGGATTGTCTTTTCTCTTCTTTGATGGTGTCTTTGATAAATAGGCATTGAATTCATTTTAATAATTTTCTCCAGTTACTGAGGGGTCTTTTGTTGTTTTTCTGCATTCCCAAGAGGCAGCTCTGCCATGTGGCTTACTGATGAATATGGTCAGATAAGTACACCATAATCATTTTAGAAAAACCACAACCAACCCAGGCTAGCTGAACAACAATGACAACTGTAACAAAAAACAGCTGGACACTGTGGTGGGCACCTGTAGTCCCAGCTACTTGGGAGCCGGAGGCAAGAGAATCACTCAAGCCCAAGAGTTTGAGGTTGCTATGAGCTAATGACATGGCACTCTACCCAGGGCGACAAAGTGAGACTCTGTCTCAAAAAATAAATAAATAAATAAAATACCAACAGCACATTCTCAAGACTTGGAAAAAATAATTCTTCATTTTGTATGGAACCAGAAAAAAAAAAACCGTATAGCTAAGGCATTTCTTAGTAATAAAAACAAAGCCAGAGGCATTAGCATACCAGACTTTAGTCTATACTACCCAAAGAAATCTACAGATTTAATACAATCTCCATTAAAATATCAGCATAATACTTTAAAGAACTTAAAAATATAGTTCTTCATTTGATGTGGAACCAGAAAAAAAACATATAGCCAAGGCAATTTTTACTAATAAAAACAAAGCTGAAGGCATTACTCTACCATACTTCAGGTTATATTACAAGTCCATAGTGATCCAAACAGCATGGTATTGGCAGAAAAGTATAGAC
>CAUYQV010019613.1:0-18484 GCA_963574575.1 Galagoides demidoff | reverse complement strand
AGGCCAGGACAGTTGTCCACTTTGAGTACAATAGACCATTTCTTTTTTTTTTTTTTGTAGAGACAGTCTCACTTTTTTGCACTCGGTAGAGTGCAGTGGAGTCGCTCCAGCAACCTCCAACTCCTGGGCTTAGGCGATTCTTCTGCCTCAGCCTCCCAAGTAGCTGGGACTACAGGCGCCCGCCACAACGCCTGGCTATTTTTTGTTGTAGTTTGGCTGGGGCTGGGTTTGAACCCGCCACCCTTGGTATACGGGGCCGGCGCCCTACTCACTGAGCCACAGGCACCTCCCCAGACCGTTTCTTTTTCAGTTCTTGGTTGATAACCCACCCACTTTGCAAATAGGCACCAGTCATCCTTACACATCTGTTTGATCTCCATGTGACAGGGAGGTCGTTGGGCTAAGGGTTCTTGAATATATGTGTTACTAGTCTCCAAGAAGCTTTAGTATTTCTCCAGGTAAGCTAGCTCAAAATAGAATGTGAACTGTTCCTTGGAAAGTTCCCTGTAACAGTGATCCTCTGAAGCCTCTGGTGGAGTCTGGGAATTTTTTGATGAACTCTCCACAACTTCTACTGGAACTTCATTGGATTCTCACATGAGACTTTCTGGGAGATCTTATGTCACAGTTTAAATTTCTCAAGCCAAACACTTGATGCTTAGAAATCTGGCACCCCAAATTCCTGTGCAAATTTTTTTTTTTTTTTTAAGAGACATAGTCTCACTTTATCACCCATGGCAGAGTATCTTTGGTGTCACAGCTCATAGCAACCTCTAACTCCTGGGCTTAGGTGATTCTCCTGTCTCAGCCTCCTGAGTAGCTGGGACTATAGGCACCTGCCATAATGCCTGGCCATTTTTTCCTTTTCTTTTTTCGCTGTTTGGCTGGAGCTGGGTTTGAACCCACTACCCTCAGTATATGGGGCCAGTGCCCTGCTCACTGAGCCACAGGCATCGCCCTCCTGTGCAAATTTTTTAGCAACTTTTGGATTATTCATTGATCCAGAGATTCCAGCTTTAGCTGCCGCTGTTTGTCTGAGCCAGGGGAATGTGGCTGCACTGTTCGTGAGTTTTCCTCCTTTTCCACTGTCGGCCTCCACTTCCCTACCACCTCTCTCAGAGGACTGGCGTCTACATTCTTGGATGTTCCTGACTGTGGTTTTGCTACGAAATACGAAAACGTTTTACTGTCTTTCTGTGCCTGCTGCTTCCCAGAATACGTAGAATAGAAACCTTTTGTTTCAATGTCAGCTGTTTGAGTTCTCTCCTTTGGGCTATTGCATCTCTGTAAAATTTTTCAGGAATTACAGATGTGCCCACAATTCAGACCAGTCCTTCACTTTGAAAAAAATCTTCTACAACACCCGATATACAATAGGGCGTTAGACTAATACAACACATGGTAATGGTAAAACATTAAAATAGAACTTGAGGCTCGGCGCCTGTGGTTCAATCGGCTAAGGCGCCAGCCACGTACACTGAAGGTGGCGGGTTCGAATCCCCAGCCCTGGCCCGCCAAACAACAATGATGGCTGCAACCAAAAAATGGCCGGGCGTTGTGGGGGGCGCCTGTGGTCTCAGCTACTTGGGAGGCAGAGGCAGGAGACTGGCTTGAGCCCGGGAGTTGGAGGTTGCTATGAGCTGTGATGCCATGGCACTCTACCCAGGGGGATAGCTTGAGGCTCCGTCTCAAAAAAAAAAAAAATAGAACTTTATACTAAAGAAAAACAATACAATTAAAGGGCACAGTTCACACCTTCTAACCCTTGGGTATAGAGTAGACCCAACTGGTCAAGTTATAGAGGATAAATTGTGTGTCATAGTACAAGTGGTCAAGATATAACTTTTACAGAGGTGGTCAACATATAGAGATCAGTCTTCCACTAAGTACAAGTGGTGCAAGTCTGGTCTATGAAAATTAGGTCAACTTAAGGGGTGGTCAATGTAGGGAAGGAGACTTTATATATATCTATGTTCCTTCCTTAATCTAAATTCTAAGAGTAACCACTATCTATAGATTCATGTGTTTCCTTCCAACCTTTACAATTAGAAAAATCACTCCAGCAGCTGCGTGAAAATGGATGGCAAGAAGTATGACCACATGCTCGGGTTCTAAAGGGTCACTGTGAGGTTAGATTAGATAGCGCCTGACCTAGGAGGCACTCTATGTATGTTACCTTACATGCCTCTTCCTTCCACATATTGTGGAATATTCCTACTAATGCTTTCTTTTTTCTCCTCAAATATTAAAGGGCTCATGTTCACCATAAAAAAAAATCAGAAAATCCAGATTATCAAAAAGAAAGTGTCTTAGAACATGTAACATTTTTCAAGTTTCTGTAATAACTACAAATTTGAATTTCAAAAAAAATGAGAACACATATAAACTCTCTCTCTAAACACACGTCTCCCCTTCCGTGTATCGCACGTTTATCTACAGCACTGTGTTTAACGGCTGTGGTCTTCCACTATGAGACTGTTCCACAGTTTATCTAACCAGTCCCCTACTGTAAAACAATAGGTTGAGTTCTCTTTTCTTTTTCAGAATGTGTGTGTGTGTGTTTTATTTTGGGGGATTCATTGAGGGTACATGAACAAAATTTAAAGCTCTTAATACCATCATCTACGACTGACAGACAATTCAATGATTAAATCTTGGAGCAACTATTATAAGAAAGGCCATTATCCACAAAAACATATCCAAGAGTTCATCCTACACCAGCTGCTACTAAAAGCAGGGCTCTGAAAGAAATGTTTGGAAAAGGCTTCGTTATCACCCTTGTTGCACCCCAACCCTGGATTAGAACCTGTCACTGGCTGTTCCTCAGGGGCCACATTTTAATAAAGGTTGTTAGGGTCCTGATCTCCCACCCACCCTCACAAAAGAGTACTTGCCATTCTTCTATGCCAGAGAGAAAAAACTTTTAGATGGAAAGTAAGAAAAGAAAAAACGTAATTCACATAATTCCAGAAAGCTTTCAGAAGCATGAGCAACAAGACAGACTATGATCTCGTATGTGGCCTATCATGGAAAAGATCCAAGAGGTGAAAAGAGGACGAAGACAAGTGCTGAGCACAGCTGGGCTTGTGAGAGCCAGGGAGAAGCCGGGCCCTGGAGGGAGAGGCACGCGTGCCAGTCTGCCACCCAGTACAGACGAAAAGGAAACAGTTGGCTTGTGAGCAGTCATTATAATCATCTAAAACTATATGGTGAAATTCTAAGGATACATTAAACGAGATCTGGTCCCTGTCCTCTAGAGCTCAGGGTCCAGTCTGGGAAGCAAACATGTACTGGCTAACTCACGCCCCAGCACTCAGTAGGTGCCCCTCCCCGGAATTAGATACACGTGTTGAAACATTTTCACCTCTTTGAAATCCTAAGTCCTTTCAAAATTGGTAGCATATAAAACGTATTAGCGGTATACAAAAATATGGTACATCTTTTAATTAACGGCAATCTAACTAATGGGATACAGTTTCACAGTTAATGTTTGCTACATTACCACGAGGTAGGTGCTATGATGATCCTAATTTACAAGGAAACTAAGGGTACAGATTCCTTGGACAATGTGACAAGGCCACTGGGCAGGTAAGCAAGTGTGAGAAGGCAGCATGGACCTAGAGTCTGGACCTGACAGGCCGTGTTAACGCCACTGAGAACAGGAATGTGGAACACGGTGAAAAATGAGAATGAAGGATACAGGTTGTACACGCCAGAGTTGACTCATTAAGAAGAGAGAAAAAGGGCTACACTACGGAGGTCACAGATCAACAGGGCTCTGAAAGCCCAGCAGGAAACATGTTGGAGGCAGGAAGCTCTCTGCAAATACAAAGGAACCAAGTGCAGAACAGTAGAGCGTGTGTGTAACTACAAACGGTTCATTATGGCCAGGCCTGTCTTAGCTAAGGCTCAAGTGCTGTAAACCAAGAGTGGAAAGGCAGGCAGGGGCAGTCACAAAGGGCGCTGCAAAGCTGCCAAGCTACCAGCAGCCAATCCAGGGTCTGAAGCAGAAGAGGTCAGGCAGATATTTTAAAACATTATCTGGGCAACGGAGCACAGGACAGTCCAGAGGCCAGGTGACCAGCCGTAGAGTAATGTGAGAGTCCAGGTAGGAGATGATAAACTAAAGAGCAGGTGGAGCTGAAGATCAATAGCGGAGTGGCATTTAGGGAGGGAAATGGTAACAGCTAACAGTCACCGCCATCTACTAAGTGCTTACTACAAGCCCTGGCCCTGGCCCTGTTTTCCATGCTTTACAAAAGTCAAATCTTCAAAACAACCCAAGGGAAAACTGAAGCCCAGACATTTCTTAGTGACACCTACAGGCAGAAGCAAGAAGGAAGAATGGAGGATTTATTCCAACCATCTGGGAAGCGGGGTTGGCTGCTTAGATAATGATGCCACAGAAAGTGCAAATAAGCAAGAAGGGATCTGAGGCCAGAGACAGGCTGGGTCTCAGATGAACTGAGTTGGGAGGGGGCAGGAGCACTCTCTGCCCAGGAAGAAACCTGCAGGCCATCAGCTCCTAGCTCCAAGCTCATCTTCCTAATGCTCCCCCACTCCCCCACGCTACTTCTTAACTATTTACCTTACATCTTTAAGGATTACCACCCAAGAATTATCTTTATCTTCATCTTAAAACTTTTAATGATAAATTCACACTGTCTGCTAAGTGTGAGAGGACAGATGTAAAATGAATGGATTTAAGTAGTTAAGATCGAATCTTTGAAAAGGACGGGAGAAGAAACGGAAAAATAATTTTCAAAAGAACTATAGCCTCAAATGAAGTAACAAATCCTGAATCTACAGTAGCTCTCATCGCGTCGTGTCCCTCTCAAACACTCAGCTGCCCGAATACAATAGAGATCTGTGTCCAGAAATCTGCCCGCTGCTGCCTGGAATGCCAATGAGGCGAGGGAGCTAGGAGTGCAGCAAAGACGGTGCACAAGGGGAAGGGGTGGTCAGGGAGACCCTGCCAAGCAGCCCGGGAAGGGTGGAAGTAGAAGGACATCACCTCTGGCGCCTTCCTCAGCCCTCAGTCCTCGTGTTCTCTGTCCCTGACCGCACTGCCAGGCAGATGCCCAAACCTCAGTGGATCCAGGGGAAGCAGGAGAGTAAGAATACAGATGGCGTGGTCTCAGCCAGGCATGGGAATGACAGATTCCAGAAGCAGGGTGGCACTAGACCAGGAAGTGGACCCCAAGGGTGAAGGGACACACAGGAAGGAGGTTGATGAGGAGCTCAGATGACCTGTCAGGCTGGTGAAGTCATCCACCATCCAGATGACCAGGAAGACCACAGAGCCAGCGAGCCTGAGGCATGAATGAACGCTAGAGCAGTCATCTTCAAATGTGTTGGTCTCAAGATCCTTTATACCTTAAAAATTACTGAGGAAACCAAAGAAACATAACCCATATAAACAACAGAAATTACCGTATCAGAAATTAAAACTGACCCATATAAACAACAGAAATTACTGTATCAGAAATTAAAACTAAGAATTCTAAAAATACCGATTCATTCAATAATGACATGCCAATATAAGTAATTTCTTCCTTTTCTTTTTTATAATTTTGCATTAATATCAAGTAGCATTTTTATGACAGGGAAACATATTTTCTAAAACAAAAAAGCATGAGTGAAAAGAAGGGCACTGTCTTACACACACATTTTAAGAAATGTCTTTAGTGCCTGACTTAACGGCAGGCTACAGGATTCTCAACTGTTTCTATAGCAATACTCCATATATCCTGTAGACTCTGGAAAGCCCTATGGTATACCCATGAGAGAATGGAAGTAAAAAAGGCAAATAATGTCTACTTCTTATTATAAAAATACTCTTGACTTTACCACCCTATGTTCTAAAAGGATCGCAGTGATTCCTGGAGGTCTCTGGACTTTAAAAAGACGGCTCTAGAGGACGGTAGAAAACAGCATTTTGGAGAGACAAAGAAAAGAGCAGCCAGATGTGCCCAAGACTGAAGAGTACAGAATAGAAACGTATACTGAGGAGGGGGAGAATTTCTACCTGATAAGCCAGCAGACATAAAAACCAAGATATCAAATTCAGTGCACCCCTTTCCTGTGTGGCGGGAAAAAAGGGTGGGGATGAAAGGGTGCAGTAAGTTGGAATCACTGTCACCTTTCACCTATAGCAGGTACTATTCCTAACTAAAGTATGTATTGGGGGTAAGAAATATGGTTAAGAACCACTGATTTACCAATGGCTTTTCCTTTTTACAGAAGGCATTAAATGAAGCCCAGATAAATTAAGAAACTAAACCAAGGCTCGGCGCCTGTGGCTCAATCAGCTAAGGCGCCAGCCACGTACAGCTAAGGTGGCGAGTTCAAATCCCCAGCCTGGGCCTGCCAAAACAACAATGATGGCTGCAACCAATAAATGGCCAGGCATTGTGGCGGGCACCTGTGGTCCCAGCTACTTGGGAGGCGGAGGCAGGAGACTCGCTTGAGCTCAGGAGTTGGAGGTTGCTATGAGCTGTGATGCCATGGCACTCTACCCAGGGGGATAGCTTGAGGCTCCGTCTCAAAAAAAAAAGAAAGACATTATAGTCCCAAACGGTAGGATCAGTAGATTATTGACATAGGTGTCCACATTCACAACTGTGGGGACTGGGTTTCTTTTCAGCATCCGAGAGAGCTAAAGGATGGGGTCTTTAGGGGTCACACCAGGGGTAATGGGCAGTTTCTGGGAGACTGCTCTGTAGATAGATGTATTTTAACTAGAAATCCCAACCACCACCACCTCCATGTTGCTTCTTTCTGTACAGCTTTATGAAAGAGAACTGTGTATCATTCTACACGGTTATTTGGTTCAGTCTCACATTTTCTTTCCTCTCTTTGCAACGACCTGGAGCCTGTTAGCCCTCAGATGTCCTTCTTCCCCCATCTGGAGAGCAGGGAGCTGAACCCTGCAGGCTGCATTTCCAAGGCTGGGATCAGCCAGGTGAGACCTGGAGGGAGACTGAAGAAATGGAGAGAAGGAGAACCCAGAACTCCCTCTCTGCCTTCAACAGCACCTCCCTCCAGCAAGCCAGACGTGGGGGCTCATGCCTGTAAACCTGGCACTCTGGGAGGCCAAGGCAGGTGGATTGCCTGAGCTCAGGAGTTCAAGGCCAGCCTGAGAAAGAAGAGCAAGACCCTGTCTCTACAGATAGGTGGGCACCTGTAGTCCCAGCTATTTGAAGCAAGAGGAGTCCTTGAGCCCAAGCGTGTGAGGTTGCTGTGAGCTATGATAAAACGGCACTCTACCCAGTGTGACAGAGTAAAACTCTGTCTCAAATAAAAAAAAAAAAAAAAAACTAACACCTCCAGCAGTGGCTCTGTCTCTCCATGGTACCAGCTCATACCTCCCAGGCCTACTATGTCCTCATTTTCCATAGAGTGGCCCCAGGCTCTGGGCTCCAGGAACACTAACCCCTCTCTGTCATTCCCACCTAGGAGTGTCATCAGCTTCCTGCCATTATCAAATCTGGGTTGGCACCCCATCTCCTATTTGACTTCCCAGCAATTCCATCACCCTTGTGACCAACTCCGACATCAGACTCCCTCCGTTCTGACGCCTCCAAGTGGTTTCTGGTGCCTGGTGGGCTCTGCTCCACCTCGACCAAATCTGTTTCCACTCACACAGGGATGCTGCCAAGTGTCTTTCCCAGTTTTTGCAAAGTGCTCCCATCCCTTCCAGGAGTGTATCAGTCTGTTTGCCTAGGCATGTTCAAAAAACTAAACCCTTCCTCTAAATTGCATGCACATATGCGTATGCACCATGTCCTGCTGTGATTATTTCTTAAATTGTAATTTTCAAAAGCAAGATCTGCAAAGCCCACCACTGCCAGGCCTCCAGGTCCCCATGCTCACTGATTGACGTTATGTCTGACGTGGTGCCTCCCTGACCCCCACCCCCACCCCCCGCAGTGTAGATGACTCCAGTCTGGTCCTCTTGTCCCCAGGTCCAGGGCTGAGGCCACCTAACAGGATGCCTTTCTCTAATTGGTCTTTGAAGAGCAGTCTTGTTTTGTCATGTTATCTATCTGGAAGAGATTTCTCTTTCTGCTTTGCCCCAAGGTAACTTTGTGTCACGGTGTCTCTGTTCTCCTGTCGTCCATTTCCCTTCCAGATATATGGAGTCATCTAATTGTCCAGTCTTCTGATGAGTAGCATTGAGGGTCCAGAGACTTTCAGGTAAGAGGGTCTGTAGGTCCACAGCGTCCTTTATGTCACAATTGAAATGCATTATGATCCATGAGTCTGTCTGCATCTCCACAGATGATGACATCCCTAAGGGTAAGGGCTGTCTCTTTCAGGTTCTATCTGCTGAGTCTGACCAAGTGCCTCACACACAGTAGGTACACAATATATCAATATATGTTTGCTGAATGAAAACTGAATGATGCTTACAGTTTACAAAGCACTTTTTTTTTTTTGAGACAGAATCTCACTTTGTTGCCCTGGGTAGAGTGCCATAGCGTCTCAAACTCTTGGGCTCAAGCAATCCTCTTGCCTTAACCTTCTGAATAGCTGGGATTATAGGCGCCCACCACAACGCCTGGCTATTTTTTAGAGACAGGGTCTCGCTCTTGCTCAGGCTGGTCTTGAATCATGAGCTCAAGCAATCCACCAACCTTGGCCTCCCAAAGTGCTAGGATTACAGGCGTGGCCACCACCCCAGCCTACAAAGCACTTTCACATATACTATGACGTTTCAGGCTCGCAGCAACACTGTGAGGCAATCCAGGTGATTTTGCAGTTGCGGACATTGAGACTTAAGAGTAGCAAAGGCCACATTCAAGATCAGTGATGCAGGAAGAATTTAAACTTGGCTTACATATTTCTAGACCAAGTCTCTATCACAAGGACTCCTGTTGGTCTTTACTTATACAACTACTTTTGCACAAAATGTTCAGTGAATTTTTAAAAGTGCCCCCCCCCTTCATTGAATGAATCACAAAGTTCTTTCCTCTGAGAACCCAAATTGGTAAAAAGACTCTCCTTCTTCCTAAGTCAGTCCCACCAGGACACCAGGACACCTTGGCCAAGAGATTCTGTGCAAAGCGTACCCCACCCGATCATACATGTATGTTCTCTGGAATCTGTCATGCCTAGCTATAAACTCGAGTTCAAGGATTCCTTTACATTTTATTTTTAAATTACAAATATTTTCCTTTATTAATGCTAATGCAGATTTAAACTGTAAAATGCTTTTCCTGGTTTGTTTTTTTGTTTGAGACGGAGTCCTACTTTGTTGCTTGGGCTAGAGTATAGTGGCATTATAGCTCACAGCAACCTCAAACTCCTGGGTTCAAGTGATCCTCCTGCATCAGCCTCCTGAGTAGCTGGGCCCACAGGTGCACACCACCACAACTAGCTATTTTTCCTTTTTTAGTAGAGACAGGGTCTCGCTCTTTCTCAGGCTGATCTTGAACTCCTGCCCTCAAGGGATGCTCCCACCTTGACCTCCCAGAGTGCAATGATTACAGGTGTGAGCTGCCACACCTGGCTTGTTTTTAATTTTTTATAATGTATCTAAACACAAAACATTATTGAGTAAGCTTCTTTTTTATTTAATTTTCTTTCTTTCTTCATCTTTTTTTGTTTGTGAGACAGGGTCTCTCTATGTTGCTTGGACTAGAGTACAGTGGCATCACCACAGCTCACTGCAACTTCCAACTCCTGGGCTCAAGTGATCCTCCCTCAGCTTCCCAAGTAGCTGGGATTATAGATGAGTGCCATCATGACCAGCTAAGTTTTCTATTTTTTATAGAGATGGAGCCTTGCTCTTGCTCAGGGTGGTCTCCAACTCCTGCGTTCAAGAGATCCTTCTGCCTCAGTCTCTCAAAGTACTAGTACTACCCGGGCACCACACCCAGCTTTTGATGGCAATACTTTCATTCACATTGCAATGGAACAGCTATTTGAGGTTGGCTGTTTGGTTCTTCTTATCAGCATCACCTTCAAATGCTTATAGCACTGTGCAAGGTAATTCTGAACAGACTTACAGCCTCTTTCCCGTAAATCTTCTGGGAAGATGAAAAGAGAAGTTTCCCAGCTCAGGAAATTAAGCTTTTCCTCTGTTGTTTTGGCTTAGTTTGGTTGGTTTTTGATGAGTTCACCTATAGCTATTTCTAACAGAATGAGATGTGGGCACGTTGCTGCTTATCAGCGGCCAATTTCCCATCATTTTTCTGACTTTACTTTTACTTCTTTTCTTTTCGACTAGATGTTATACCAGACTTAACCATTTAGAAGGCAAACCTAATCCACACTCCATATTTTATGCCTCCAACCAGGTCTGCACTTTCTTGTTTCAGGATCCTTTTCCAGATGTCAAAAACTGCCATCCTGGGCTCATGAAAATACTGGCACCTCTCTCGATATTAAATACACACACACACACACACACACACACACACACAGCCAGCAACTCTGTAAAAGTTTTTGTAACTTTCTTTGGTCTTCTCTTGAACTTCAAAAGGGAACCATAACTCCATTCTCTGTTTTGCATTTTTACATTTCTTCCTCCCCTTTAATTCAACGAGGGTCTCTTTCTTTACATCTTTTTAGGGAATGGTTACAGACACTTCTGGGATTTATAAAACTAATTTCCTTCACATTAATGCAAAAATCCTGTTGCTTGCCAACTCGTTAGAAACAAAAGTTATGATTCTAATTTTATTTTTCTCTCTTCTCTTTCCAATCTTTACCTCATGTTCCTTTTAAGTCACCTTTTTGATTGCTAAGAGTCAAGATTAATCTTCGGCCTTTCCTTCTCCACATCACCCTCCAACCCTTGCACAAAATGGGAGTACGGTCGTTTCATACATGACCGTGGGCACACACGGCCCCGTTTCTTCCTTGCTTCCATCTGTTGCTGACGTGTGCAGGAACAGAGGAAGGATATCTACCCCTCCCACTTTAGACTGGCCTTGAAGAATTACGCAACACCAACGTTGACCTTTATCCATTAAAAGATATAACCGTGCTATTAATTTTAAAAATCACTCTAGTCATCGGCAGAAGAATGAAGGATGAGATGGTAGTTGGAGATCACTTGGTGGATAATTGCAGTGGTCCCCAGAAAATGTAATCAGGGCCTGATTGAGGCAACAGCAAAGACAACGTGGGACAGAAGATGGGTGTTCAAAGACCCTGAGAGGTAAAATTGACAAGACCCAGTGACTGGAATGTGGCATTGAAAGAGAACAGGCTGGTGCTTGGGCAATGCTGTCCCATGTGGGGATAAGAAGCCCCCAGAGGAGACAAGTGGGTTGTGACATATCGGTGACAATATGATCCATTCCATTTTGCTAAATAGCCTTCCTCTGGAAAAAACACTTTGCTTCTGGTTTCTTAATTCAGTTTGCAGTAGACAGGAAGTATTTTAAGGATACTGTGAGATGTATGGAACGTGATTTGTGCTTAGCTATTAATATTCTACATTTACCTTTGATATCCCAATGGGACAATGGAAAGGTGATAACTGGCAGTAGGAAATACAAGTCTGGAGCTCTCAAGAAAGATCTTACCTAGAAATATATATATATATATATATATATATATTTGTATTAGGTCCTTTGTGCCTTTTTTTCTTTGAGACAGTCTCACTTTGTCACCCTCAGTAGAGTGCCATGGCATCATAGCTCACAGCAACCTCAAACTTGGGCTCAAGCAATCCTCTTGCCTCAGCCTCCTGAGTAGCTGGGACTATAGGTACCTGGCACAATGCCCAGCTATTTTTAGAGATGGGGTCTCATTTTGGTTTAGGCTGGTCTCCAACTCTTGAGCTCACGTGATCCACCCACTTCAGTCTCCCAGAGTGCTAGGATTGCAGGTGTGAGCCCACGCCCAGCCTTTTGGTGCCTTTTTTTAAACTTATTGTCTCTCAAGTCCAAATTCACGGTCCTCCACTGTGCATTGTGGTGCTATGACTCTGCAAACTACATTTCCCAGGTCCCTTTGACAGCTAGCTTCCTGGTAAGTTCTGTGCTAGAGAGAGACTGAAAGGCAAGATAAAGAGAGGAGTCCCTTTAGCCTGGTGTCCCTGTCAGTGGCACTCCGCCCCAGCTTCCTGCTCAAGCAATTCGGGCACCCCAAATCCAGCTCCATCGCCTTGGCAGTACCAGTTACAGTCAGGTCATAACCACTCCCCAGAGGCCTGAGTCACCATTCCATGGTCCCTACTCTGAACTTCTAGCTGTCTGGGGACCCCTGTCTCCTCCCTTTGTCCCCCCCCCCACCAGGGTGAGTGGTCGCTTCCTCAGTAACATCTCCAGGTGAGCTCTGCGCCCCAATTCATTTTTTCCACCCTCCAACACCTGTGTAAACAGTGCCCTGCAGTGAATTCCCTGTCCTGAAATCTTCAGTGCAGTTTCTATTTGGCTAGACAGGGACTGATTTACTCCGGGTATCCAAAAATGAAGAGTTAACCTCCCAGGCCTACCCTTGCGGAGCTCACCCACTACTCAGGAGATGAGGACAGGCAAGTAAATGTACTAGTTCCTCTTCAAGGTGGTAAACTGCCCGTCTTCATTTCCTCTCCCATCCAAGAACATAAAAACAGGGACAGCACGGGAATCAAAAGTTACAAACCCTAAATAACAGAGAGAACAAGGGAGAAGGGAAACACATCTGCAGAGCATCTCAACAGATGTCTGGGGCTGGGAAGGTAGAAGATGTGTTACTGATGATGCAGCCTGGAAGACACATGGAGAGGGAATGGACGGGGTAGAGAGAATGTGCCCAGCAGAGCCCCAGAAGGCCAAGGGACCCCAAAACACTGATCTCCGTGGAGAGGCAACACTGCAGTTTGGAACAGGCCTGGATTGGGTTCCTCTCCGCCCCCACCTCCTTGAGCAGACTGCTCTGTAGACAATTCCTCTAACACGACCACCAGGGGAAAGGTTATTTATCTCCAGTGAAATAGACTGACCCACCTGGGGAGAGCTGGAAGAGCCACTGTGGATGGCACGGCTCCACAGTGAATCCTGCCTGGACCCTGGGGAGCCCCCAGAGAGCAGCTGGCTCCCAGGCCACTCACTTTCATATGAAACCCACCCATCAGGAAGACTCAGTTTATAGACACCAAGATCTATGTCACCCTTGGTAGAATACTGTGGAGTCACAGCTCACAGCAACCTTAAACTCTTGAGCTTAAGCGATTCCCTTGCCTCAGCCTCCCAAGTAACTGGGACCACAGGCACCCACCACAATACCCAGCTATTTTTTTGTCGCGGTCGTCATTGTGGTTTTAGCAGGCCGGGGCTGGGTTCGAACTTGCCAGCCTTAGTGTATGGGCTGGCGCCCTACCCACTGAGCTACAGGCGCTGCCCTACGAAAAACTTTTAAAATTAACTGGACATGGTGGACACACATCTGTAGTCCAAATACTCAGGAGGCTGAAGTAGGATTGTTTGAGCCCAGAAGTATGAGGTTGCAGTGAGCTATAATCGTGGAGTGCCACTGTCCTCCAGCCTAGATGGCAGAGGGAGACCCTGTGTACTACCAAAAAAGAAAGAAAATTAGTGCACACACAATACATACTGGTCAGTTTGTTTATTTTTCACTATTAGCCATTCTAATAGATAAATGACTAAATGGTCTCCTTGTGGTTTTAATTTGCTTTTCTCTCATGACTAATGATGTTGGACATCTTTTTGTGTATTTTTTTGCCATCTGTATCAGTTTCCCATGGCTTCCATAACACATAACACAAGCTCAATGGCTTAAAACAACAGAAGTTTATTCTCTCATAGTTCTGGAAGCCAGAACTTTGGAATCAGCATCACTGCAATAAGTCAAGGTTCAGCAACTGTCTTTGCCCATTTTGCACTGCAATAACAGAATATCTGAGACTGGGAAACGTATATTTAAAAAAAAAGGTTTATTTAATTCACAGTTATGCAGACTGGAAAGTTCAAGAGCATGGCCTTAGCTTCTGGTGAGGGCTTTTATGCTGTGACATTACACAGCAGAGATCAAAGGGGAAGCAGACACGTGCAAAGAGAGAGAGGGCCGAACAGGAGGAGCAAACGTGGTTTCTAACAACCTGCTCTCTAGGGAACTAATCTATTCTCGAGAGAACTAATCCAGTCCCATCAGAGCGAAACTCACCACCATAAGAACAGCAAGAACAGCAGGGCATTCATCGGTGCCCATGACCCAAACACCTCCTACTAGGCCCTACCTCCAATACCACCACACTGGGGATCATATTTAAACATGAGCTTTGGCGGGAACAAACCACACCCAAATCAGAGCACTTTCATAATATGGCCTCCTCTTCTGTGTATACATGTGATTGCATTTAGGGCCACCTGGATATTCCAGGGTAATATCTCCATTTCAAGATCTTTAATTAATCACACTTTTTGCCTTATAAGAGAGCTTTCACCCTTTTGCTACATATAAGGCAATGTTTACAGGTTCCAGGGGTTACGAACTGGATTATTGTTGGGTACCATTATTTAGCCTGCCTACCTATCTAACAGCCTACCTAGCCATTATTTAGTCAATAACAGGACTGGAAAATAAAGTTGAGAAAATCTTCCATAGAGGAGAACCAAACAAACAAAATAACAGCCTGTGTGATATATACGAGAAAAAAAATAAGAGACCTTGCCAGTAAGTCCAACATCCTACGAACAGAAGTTATGTGAAAAGAGAACAGGAAAATGAAAGATGCAATAACACCTACAAGAAGTCACAACAGCCAGCCACGGTGGCTCACGCCTGTCACCCCAGCACTCTGGGAGGCTGAGGCGGGAAGACTGCTTGAGCTCAGGGGTTTGAGACCAGCCTAAGAAAGAGCAAGATCTGTCTCTACCAAAAATAGAGCTAAGCATCAGGGCGGCGTCTATAGTCCCAGCTGAAGCAGGAGGATCACCTGAGCCCAAGAGTTTGAGGTTTCCGTGAGCTATGACAAGGGTGACATAGTGAGACTCTGTCTCAAAAAAAAAAAAAAAGAAGTTACAATAGACTGAGGAATGAAAAATAGTTCTAAGGATTCTAAATTGCATCAAGCACAGTAGTGGATAAACTCTCAAACTGATAAATCAAGAAACAGTGGCTTAATTATCTATAGATTAAAACAATAGCAACTAATCATTTTTCTCATAAATTCGCAATTTAGGCAAGACTTGGAAGCATCAACTGAGACTGATCAAACAGGAGCTGGAACATTTACTTTTTTTGTTTTTTTTTGAGACAGAGACTCACTATGTCACCCTCAATAGAGTCCTGTGACATCACAGCAACCTCAAACTCCTGGGCTTAAGGATTCTCTTGCCTCAGCCTCCCAAGTAGCTGGGACTACAGGCACCCACCATAATGCCCAGCTATTTTTTTGTTGCCGTTTGGCTGGGGCTGGGTTTGAACCCGCCACCCTCAGTATATAGGGCCAGAGCCCTGCTCACTGAGCCACAGGCACCGCCCACAGTGACTATTTTTTTAATCTCAAGCCTTCTGCAATTTTTTTAATCAAGTGCATGTATTAGCTTGATACATTTTTAAAAGATTATATTTAGAAAAATACAAATGTAGCTACTCTCTCGCCTTCACAAGCTGACACTTGGGGTCTCGCGTCAGCCAATACTCAAAACTGAGCTTCTGCTTTGGTTTATGTATGAAAAATGATCACTCTAAAATTAGTGATTTTCAGTGGCTCACATACCTGTCATCCTCGCACTCTAGGAGGCTGAGGTGGGTGGACTGCCTAAGCAAGAATGAGACCCTGTCTCTAAAAACAGCCAGATGTTGCATCAGGCCCCTGTAGTCCCAGCTACTTGAGAGGCTGTGACAAGAGAAACACTTGAGCCCAAGAGTTTATGCACTCTACCCAGGGTGGCAAAATGAGACTCTGTCTCGAAAAATAAATAAATAACAATAGTAATAAAATTGGTGCATTGTACAGTTTTTGACCCACTATGGAGATTTATGATACCATGGACAAGGTTTACATGAATCACAATTTTTCCTAAATACAATGCTTAAATAATCTGTCAAACTAGTACATGCATTTGATTATTTTTATTTTTACTTGTTTGTTGTGTTCAGAGAGACAGGGGTCTTGCTCTGTTGCCCAGGTTGGTCTAGAACTCCTGACCTAAAGTGGTCCTCCCACCTCAGCCTCCCAAACCAAAGTGCGGGGATTATAGGTGTGAGCTACCATGCCTGGCCTCACATTTCTTTTTTTTTGTGTGAGACAGAGTGCTGTGGTGTCATAGCTCACAGCAACCTCAACTTCCTGGGCCCAGGCAATCCTATTGCCTCAGCCTCTTGCTGTCTAGTTTTTCTGTCTTTAGTAGAGACAAGGTCTCACTGTTGCTCAGGCTGGTCTCCAATTCCTGAGCTCAAGCAATCCACCTGCCTCAGCCTGCCAGAGTGCTAGGATTGCAGGCCGGAGCCACCACACTCGGCCTCCCAACATTTGCTCTTTAAAAATCAAAAACTACTGAAAGCTTACAGTGCTAAGCAACTGCTTCTCCCCCCTCCACTTGACTTGCCCTCCTACTCCAATCTCCGGGGTCAGCCTCTTTTAATTCTCTTCAACCAATTGTATGTTTATTCTTCTGGGTGTGTTTACTTTTGAAAAGCTCCATTTGAAAGCTCTCTCCTCTCAAGTCTCCTCTCTCTGCTCAATTCTATCCTCTCATCCCACCCCACATACTCCTTTTCCCAGACAATGCGTCATACAGAGACTCCTTGGGTTCTCTGAGTCCTGCGATAGCCCCCTCCCCTGAGGCCCTAGTGCCTCAGCTTCAGCTCCTGAACAAGCTTATCAAAGCAGCTCCACTTCCAAGGCTAGGTTGGCTTCGCAAGGAACATTATACCTGCTGCTCATAAAAGAAAGTTTCTCCCTTATTTTACACAAATAAGTAAAATATAATCACTGCTGGAAGCGCACAATGATTGCATCTGAACAGTGGGTATGTTCAATGCTCACACAGAAACACCAAGAAGGGATGGTTCCCTCACTGGAACTCAGGAAATACAGTCATTCAAGAAGGAAGAAATGGTAAGTGGAGAAGACTTTTCAGATAAACAGAAAGTTCAGGAAATGGTAAAAATCATACATTGTCTTGGGGGAACCTATATTTTTGGAGAATAAAATTGAAAAAGAGATGTGAGAAACTATCCTTAAAAATTTGGTAAGAGGGCGGGTACCTGTGGCATAGTGAGTAGGGCACTGGCCCCATATCCCAAGGGTGGCGGGTTCAAACACTGCCCTGGCCAAACTGCAACAAAAAAATAGTCAGGCATTGTAGTGGATGCCTGTAGTCCCAGCTACTTGGGAGGCTGAGGCAAGAGAATTGCCTAAGCCCAGAAGTTGGAGGTTGCTATGAGCCTGTGACGCTATGGCACTCTACCAAGGGAAACAAAGTGAGACTCTCTAAGAAAAAAAAAAAATTAGTAAGAATCAGATGGTCCTTATATATGAGTCTAAGAAACTAGACTTGAGGGTCAGCACCTGTAGCTCAAGAGGCTAGGGCACTAGTCACAAACACTGGGAGCTGGCAGGTTCAAATCCAGCCTGGACCCACCAAACAACAATGACAACTACAACCGAAAAATAGCTGGGCATCGTGGCAGGTGCCTGTAATCCCAGCTACTTGGGAGGCTGAGGCAAGAGAATTGCCTAAACCCAAGAGTTTAAGGTTGCTGTGAGCTGTGACCCCCAAGTCACTCTACCCAGGGCAACAGCTTGAAACTCTGTCTCCAAAAAAAAAAAAGAAAAAAGAAACTAGACCTGAGTCTACAGTCCAAAAGTTGAAAATTCAAATGCCTATAAATGTGAAATAGATTGTGTAAACGAGCAAAATAAATCATTTTAATGAGAAAAATAAAGTATAGAGTCCTGTAGGAAACTGGGGAAATCCTGCCATTACCAAATAGAAAAGTTTAATTATTCTTATGTGAAACTGTAAGGTACTAGTGTTTTCACAGAGCTTCGGGATTTTTAATAATAGCAAACTATCCAGATTTTCTGTCAAATGCACCAATTTTTAAATGTTGGCAACTCTTACATATTTCTTTCAGGCTGACAGTATATGGGCAATATATAAATATATGTATTTTTATATACATATATATATTTTTTTTTTTTTTTTTGAGGCAGGGTCTCGCTGTTGTCCAGGCTGGAGTGCAGTGGCATAATCACAGTTCACTGCAGCCTCAAACTCCTGGGCTCAAACCATCCTTCCACCCCAGCCTCCTAAAAAGCTGGGACACACAGCTGATTGTCTTTTGAGATAGAATCTCAAGCTGTAGACCTGGGTAGACTGCCATGGCATCACAGCTCACAGCAACCTCAAACTATTAGGCTTAAGCGATTCTCTTGCCTCAGCCTCCCAAATAGCTGGGACTACAGGCGCCTGCCACGAAGCCCAGCTTTGTTGTTGTTGTTGTTGTTGTTGTTGCCATTGTTGTTTTAGCTGGCCTGGGCCAGGTTCAAGGGTTCAAACCTGCCAGCCTC
>CAUYQV010019611.1:0-36480 GCA_963574575.1 Galagoides demidoff | reverse complement strand
TTAGATTAGGTTTCAGTCATTTTGTGTTTTTCCCCTAATATATGAAACTGCAATTTTGATTTTACAGATTGATTTTCTCTTCTTTTTCTTTTCTTTTTTTTTTTTTTTTTTTAGACGGAGCCTCAAGCGATCCCCCTGGGTAGAGTGCCATGGCATCACAGCTCATAGCAACCTCCAACTCCTGGGCTCAAGCGAGTCTCCTGCCTCCGCCTCCTAAGTAGCTGGGACCACAGGCGCCCGCCACAACGCCTGGCCATTTTTTGGTTGCAGCCATCATTGTTGTTTGGTGGGCCCGGGCTGGGGAATCGAACCCGCCACCTTAGGTGTACGTGGCTGGCGCCTTAGCCGATTGAGCCACAGGCGCCGAGCCACAGCTGCATTTTCAATATGAGATAAAAACTTATTTTGTCGGCTCAGTGCCTGTGGCTCAAGCCGCTAAGGCGCCAGCCACATACACCTAAGGTGGCGGGTTCAAATCCCCAGCCTGGGCCCGCCAAACAGCAATGATGGCTGCAACCAAAAAATGGCCAGGCATTGTGGTGGGCGCCTGTGGTCCCAGCTACTTGGGAGGCGGAGGCAGGAGACTCGCTTGAGCCCAGGAGTTGGAGGTTGCTATGAGCTGTGATGCCATGGCACTCTACCTAGGGGGATAGCTTGAGGCTTTGTCTAAAAAAAAAAAAAAAAAAGAAAATGGGAAGCGAGAGGAACTCTCTCCCTGCTTTATCACAGAGTGTTAGACATAGAAACTTTACTTACATATGTATATGAAAAGAATAAAAAACAAGATGATGTCACTAAAATAATTGTTTTATCTCTAATGGTCAAGAATTTGGAAGAGCTCATTTGGGCACTAAAAATCAGTCAAATTTTCAAATATATATATATATAAAAACACACAGATATGCACACCTCAGATGTAACTATTTATCACCTTTTTTTGTGAACTTCGTATGTTTGCTATATAACATTGGACATTTTTGTGTCACATAAGGTTTATCTCA
Organism: Galagoides demidoff; assembly: GCA_963574575.1. NCBI lineage: Eukaryota > Metazoa > Chordata > Mammalia > Primates > Galagidae > Galagoides > Galagoides demidoff. Next base: position 35,479 of record CAUYQV010019611.1, on the reverse strand, counting down.
TATTATGTGTGTGTTTGATACTTTTTCTTCCTTAGCAGGAAAAAAAGAAGCTAATTGTGCTTCATTACCTACATTGAAAAAGTACTGAGTTTGCCAACAACTATGCTACATTAAAAGTTTTAATTAAATGTGCATAAAGTAGTCTGAGCTTCTTGAAAACACAGTAATAACATTTCATCACAAATATGTCTTTTTTTTTTTTTTGAGACAGAGTCTCACTATGTCGCCCTCAGTAGAGTGCTGTGACATCACAGCTCACGACAATCTCAAACTCCTGGGCTTAAGTGATTCTTTTGCCTCAGCTTCCCAAGTAGTTGGGACTACTGGCACCCACCACAATGCCCAGCTATTTCTTGTTGCAGTTGTCATTGTTGGTTAGCTGGCCTGGGCTTGGTTCAAAATCGCCAGCCTCGATGCATGTGGCTTGTGCTCCAAATACGTATATATTAACGCATATAAATAAAAAATTATATTTCCGTGTGTATCCATACTAAATATATATCTATACAAATGCACATATATTTAATTTTTTTCAACACACATGTACACACATACATATTTGCCTTTTTGTTTGCTTGCTTATAAAAATGAAAATACTTCAAGGAAATCTTTTGGGAATTTTCTGGCTCTTCAAGGAAATATCCTTTTAAAATGTCTGGAGTATCTGTTAAGGAAAAGAAATGACTTCACATTTTCTTGAGAAGAAGTAATTTCTCAGTGCACAAAATGGCTTAGAGTAATATGGATGTTTTTTTCACTGCATTCTTAATTAAGAAAGATTGATACCTGTGAAGGTTTCAAGCCAAATAAAAATCCCAGATTTTAATTAGCTTTTCTAATGGTTATGTTTTCCTGCTAGAAGACATTTGCAAATCTACCAATTTCTCAAGGAGAGTAGCAGAAGATAAATAATATTAATAATTATGTTTATTACTTTCATGAGTGTCATGGTATGCAGTCGTGCAGGGAAAGCACTAGATTAAATAATTAAATATGCTACAGTAACTCTCGGCATCATCTCTTGCACCTTGTAACCTACCTCTCTGGCTGTTTTCTCTGCACACACAACTGCTACCACCGTCTCTGACCCCCAGTCCCCTTACACATGCCTCTGGCTGCTCACACCCTCTTAATGTCGTGGCCCATCCACATCAATTTTCCACACAGGGTGACCCAGTTCTGTGAGTTTCTAGCCTGTATGCAAAAAGTACAAATACTGATTTCCATTACTACTCACTATAAATTCAGAATATTGATAAAATAACCTAAGCTGAATTGAGCTATTAAACACAAATACAAGATACTTTGTGTGGAATTGATTAACAGCTGAATAATGCATAGTATATTTGTCTTCCACAATGGAGGATTCTTTATTTTAACAGGAGAAAAATGTTAACTCAAATAATGAATCACTGATAGTGGAATGTTAAGTAGTGTTTTTCAGCCAGGGACAGGTGATATGATAGTCAAACCTTATCTGATAGGTGACAATCCACTTCACATTAGTGCATAACATTTCTGAAAAATGGTTGGAGGTCTAAATATCACTCATTCATCATATCACAGATCACTGAGACAGCAAGTTACTAATCATAGAGTGAAATCTCAAGATAAATCAGTACAGAAACGTATTTATATAATCATGTCTATGCAGGCTATAAGTATATGTGCACACACACTTGCCTACACACATACACACACACACACCACACACCTATATTTAATGTGGCTCCAGCCTGCTCATTATTTTCAATCATTTATATTCTACAGCAAGGCAATCAATTGCATTGACTATAGAGTGATTTAATTAAGTCATTGTGTTGGCTAAAAATAACCAAGGCCAGTTTTCTCACATTGTCTAAAAACAGCCTATTATGTTTATAGGATTATTAAACTTCTACAGATATGTAAAAGGGTCATCTGTACATAAATTTTACAAATTGCTTGAGATCATTTGACAAATACTTTGTCATTAGAAAGCTTACTGTAAAAGGAATTTCAGACATGCATTTGAAAGAGCAAGAGATTAATAAACCAAAGTTAATTAAAGACAGATGATTAAATGAAATGTATTATAAACTCAAAACAGTTGACTTCAGTGTGTGAGTTGTCACTTGAGACATTTTAACAAATAACATGTAAGTGGTTAAAAAGCACAAGTAATTTTTAAAAACCAAATGTTGAAATAAAAATTTTAAACAATCCCTAGAACATTTTGCATATCTGAGGTGGAATAGTTTTTGCACATTAGACTCATTAGCTCCTTTTGTTAATAGACGCAGTGAACTTACAGAGGCATTCCCCCAGAATCTTTGGGTATTAGTATATTCAAAAGGAATACATAAAAATTAATTGAGTAAATAAGTATGTTAGATAATTTGCAATTAAATTTATTAATATTCCTTCACCTAGAGCTTAGTGTCAAAGTTAAAAAAATATTATAATTATTTTCTTCCAATGTGACAGCTCATGTCTTCTAGAGAACAAAAGATTAAGACACCTCCTGTAACCTCTGTGCTTGGAACTGTAGCCAAATTTACAAAGTAGTACGGTTTTGAGTGTATCACTAATAGGATCCCACTCTTCTTTGTTTGCCCAGTATTAGATATTTTCTTTACATCTAGTAAACTACAAAAAATAATATAGAGGTGATATATGTCCCCTCAATAAGAGACACAGGTGAAAATTATCTCACTTTCATGTTTCTTACCTTACACTTTGGGAGGTGAAACAAGCACTAAAACAACAATCATTTTATTACATATTAGAAAAGATGATTTGGAAAGAAAGAACAATAGGGAACCAGGATTAAGAGCTATCAGCTGAGGAACATGTTGAAATGCGGTATAAACTTGTCAGTGAACTTTACTGAGATGAGGTGATATTTAAGAAAAAACCTATAGATGATGTGAGTTATGTTAAAGATGGTGGTTTGGGCTCTAAATTCACTGGGGGACCACGGCAGCCTTTAAAAAGAAAAACAAAATCTAACATATATTTTAATAAGATCACCCCAATTACCTTGTTGAAAATATAATATAATAGGGACACAGAGGAGAGCATAGGGCTCAGGAGTAGTCTTGGCAGTAATGCTGGGAAGAAATTGCATTGCTCGGACTTCCATGGTTTCATTGGAAATTTGGAAAGGGTCAGGAATAACTCCAGAGACAATGACCTGAGCTAGTGTAGGGTGGAGTTACTATCATTTGAGAGGGAGAATATTTGTTTAATGGAGGAAAGAATATCATGACTTCGGTTTTGCATAGTGAATAATAATTTTCAAATTTCTTGTTAGTTATTCAAATAGGAGATTAGAGTAGGCAAATCTGTTCCAGAAATTCAGGGGAAGGTTTTTGAGTTGCCTATATATATATAAAATTTAAAACTCTGAGACTGGATAAAATAATCAAAGGAGAACTATTGATAGAGAAAAGTAAAGGCGAAAAACAAAGCCTTGAGACATTCAAACACAAAGAGGTTGCATCTGAAGAGAAATCTACAAAAGGTCTTAGGAGAAGGAGCCAGTAAGTCAGGGAGCCAAAAAAAAAAAAAAAGTACGGAAACCATCTAAATGGTAAGTTTCAAAAGGCAGAAATTATTAACTTTCCATGTTGTACTGTGTTACTAAGAGGTCAAGAGGATTTAACATGTGAAGATAATTAATTACCTTGATAAAATCAATATGTAAGGAAATGTGTTGGGACAATCCTTCTGGAATTGACTTCATGAAAGACTATGAGAAGGTGATGAGAAGATTACAGATAGCTGACTTTTTTGAAAGTTTCATTGCTATGGGAACAAGACATTGACTGGGTGTTGTGACTTCAAAGCAAGTTTTATTCATTATTATTTTTACTCTTAAATATAGGTCAAGATTATCCTGTTTTGTGTTTACGGGGATTATCTTCAAAACACATAGTATTGATGTAGGAGAGAAGAGGTTTGAAGCAACTATGTTCATAAGTATGTGGGGACAGAAACAGGATCTAGTACAAGTCATTCCTCTCTAGAAGCAAGAGAGACAGCAGAGCCCCCAGTGCAAATAGTCGGGGGATTTTGTATGTCGGGAAGGGGGGAAGTCTGTGAAAGTTTACTTCTAATTCCTATATTTTCTTAGATTCTAGCTTAGCATAAGAAAGGTGGGAGGGAAGTGGAGACTGAAGAGAGGAGAAGGTAAGAACTAGCCCTCTAGCAGAGAGAGATGACATAGGGAGGCGGAGTGCTTTCATCTGGCAGCTCTAAAGGCTCATTTGACTTTAATGATTCTAAATTGAAATTGAAAACAGTGAATATCATTGTGTACTTTTTCTTTAAGCTGCATGGTACAAGCGAGAGCTAGAGTTCTTCATTTAACCCAGGTTGGAGCTTGACTATGGCAAAGCAAGAAAAGATAATTGCTAGAGGTTGGGAATAAAATAAAGAGAGACAGAAAGAAAAGACTAGAATTTTTAAAATAAAGTGAATAAAACTGACATCAGGAAAGAGGTACAGGGATTAGTAATAATTCAGTGTAAATTATTCTTACAGACCATAAGAAGGAGTAGCCTAACCATTGGATAATAGCTGCCCAGCTACTTGAGAACTTCTTTCAGAGTAAGGGTAGGAGTGTTTATGTAAACTCTGAAATCACAAAGACTTAAGTATGGAATAGTATTTGAGAGAGTAAACCAAGAACTGAAGTACTTGAAACCTGAGCATAACAAAGCTTGAAGTTTGTCACAGGGATGTTTTATTGGCCTTGTTATCTAACGATGTGGAATTCAAAGTTTAAGAACATAAGGGAAGAAATGGTGAGGACCTAGAGGAAAGAATGAGAAGTTATAGAGACCCATATCCCACTACTAGTTCTAGTTCTAGCAGTATGACTTAGAGAGAGGGAACTTCAACTTCCACTATTCAAGAAAGGCACCAGGGGAATAGAGTCCTCAGAGAGCAACCAGGTTTTAATCGAAGCGAGAAGGCAAAGGGATACTGAAGAAGAAGTAAAGATTAGAGGACACAAAGAGGATGTGCAGTGAACTCTGCTTCCAGAGGACACAATGCAGAGGTTAATGGAGGTGAAGAGGACGGCAGATAGGAGCAGAATAGGAGAACTCGATGTGAAGGACTAAGAATTTAGGGCTCCTTGTAGTAATGCCTTAAATAATTCTTGAAAATGGGATTAATGAGTCTCATGGCAAGTGATTGTGTAGAGGTTATTTAGCAAGGAAGAAGGGAGTGTCTACTGACACCATATCACATCCTCGAGTGCAAAGCTGTGGCTGGGAAAGGGTGGTCATACACCAAACATTTGTGGCTCCTTTTTGAGTCCTTCAGAGGAAAGATGTTGTAATGAGTTTAACATTACACACATGCTTGTGTTCAGTGAAATGGCCCAGGCTCCTGAGGAGACAAAAGTAGATATTCAACAGCAACCTGGATGAAGTAAACATTTCTGATATAAAAAGAAAAATGAATTGCCTATAATCCTAGCACTTGGAAGGCCAAGGAAGGTGGATTGAATGAGCTCCTGGATTTGAGACCAACCCATGCCAGAGAGAGACCTCCTGTCTAAAAAGTAGCCAGGCATTGTGATGGGTGCCTGTAGTCCCAGATACATGGGAGCTGAAGCAAAAGAATTGCTTGAGCCTAAGGGTTTGAGGTTGCTGTGAGCTATGATACTACAGCACTCTACCCAGGTGACAAAGTGAGACTCTGTCACAAAAAAAAAAAAAAGAAAGAAAAGAAAAAAAAAATCAATCATCTTATTTTCTACACATTAAATTTCAAAAACCAAAGTTTATCTTCTCAGTTAATTAAAATTTGTCAGATTTTTCTTCTTATGCTTTTGTTTTTGCTATTCCAAAAATGAGCGAGCTCATCCTTTATTTGTCTCCTGTGCCTGGCTTATTGTACTTAGCAAAATGTTTTCCAGCTTCATCAAAGCCAAAGGATTTCTGGAGTACTGCTTAGTCATAAAAATAAGATGAATTAATACATTTTGCAACAATATAGACGGAACTAGATGGAACCATTTTTTCTGAAGTGAAGTATCTCAAAAATGGAAAAACAAACACAGCATGTATTACTAAATTTGAATTAACCAATGAGCTCACATGTGCATAGAGGGAACTAAAATGCAGTGGGAGTGAAGCACGGGGGAGGGGGAAGGTGAGAGACTAAAACCTACACTATGTGTACAATGTACACTATTCGAGGGAAGGGCACCCCTATACCTGGTCTCAAGCATTACAAAAGTGTTCCAGATAACCCCAAATACTTTTAACTCCTTAATATTTTAAAATAAAAAATTATTAAAATATATACATTAAGGCTAAGAATTTCTAATTTATTAGTTATTTTTTTCTTTTATGTCTGTCATTGAACTACCTGAATTTTTATAAACCCATGCAAAGTAAGTAAGAAAACTGACTTAACTGCTTTTCTAAATGGTTAACCAGGTGCATCTACATCATTTATTGAACTACTAATACTGTCTCTACTCAATTGAAATGCCAAAACTGTCCTATAAAATATTATATTTACACATGATGTAGTAAAAAGACAATACTTTTCAGGTATCATAGCTTTATAATAGTTTTTAAAATATTTGATAATGTCATTCTTTCTCCAGTACTCTTATAGGATTTTTCTGCTGATTCCTACGAGCTTATTCTTTCTTTTGGATGGTCATTTTTATTATTTTAGGCAGAAAGAGGTTCTTTTGAGAGCATCCTGAATTATGTGAGTTAATAATCTATTTAAGAACTTTCTTTTGAAACAGCAGAGAATATTTGAAGAGAATGAGAAAATAACCTGAAGATAATACTAAGCTCATTTTCCCCAATTAGTGGAACCAGAACATAGTAAATCATGAAGAAACTAACCAGGGAGGTCTGGCCAGATGTTCTGATGAAGACCCTTAAGAAGTTTCAGAGTCATTTTCAGATGCCAGAATTTTTTAGGTTTTCTGTTTATGTGATTTAAAATGTCTGACAAGTAGAGAACCATCCCTGGCAGTCATCTCCCCCAGGCAAAGGATCTGCAAAAGTAGACAATTAGAAATCAATCCATGAAAAATCTTTAACAGAGACTGTAATAATTCACAGCGATGTCATTTTAAACTTCTAATATTAAAATTACTCTTTTGCCAGTGACTGCTTATTTAAACCCAGGTTCCCCAGATCCCCCTTTTCTTTTCCGTTTCATAGGAAGAACCAGTGCCTGAGATGAGTTTGCTATAGTTTCTCCAGTTACCCTGAAAGATATCTACCTTTTTTTCTGCTTTTATGAAAAATGAAAGTCCAACTAGACAAATATACAGTGTATGATAAATTGATATATTTTTCATTACTAGAAAACATGGACTATTTTCTCTTCTATATATTTAGCTGTTTTAGCTTTGAACCTTTGCACTTCAATCACAGTGTAATTTTGAAAGAAGACTGTGTCTTAAATATTATTGAAGACTCGGCTATGTTTTCCTTTTCACTGACTGTGCTGGACTGAATATCCTAGCAGACAGAACTCACTGCTTGCTACCATTTGACGTTCCCACTGCTTATCGGCATAATTGCCCATCAACCCTGTGTAAATCTGTAAATTTATTTAGAAGGCCTGAAAATGAGATTGAGCCAATAATAAATACCCCTAAGGAAGAAACTGGGGAAAACAATGGAAACAAATATTCTCCTATTCACACCTCCGCATCTACTGTAGTTACTTCCATGATGAAAACAAAGGAAGAACATTTTAGGACAAGTTGCAAATTTTCTGACTGAATGATAGCAGACTTTCTAGCTGTCGTCTTGAGAAGGAACAGATAGATGTGTATCATACAGATGTATAATTACTAAATTATTGCTGTGTGTGTGTGTGTGCGCTCGAGTAGCTTATGTCCTAATGCATTATGTTTTAAAAGCTTTAAATATCTATGTGATGCACACCTACAGAGTCAGCAAACCCATGTCATAAAGATCACTATGATCTCTAATAACCGGCTCCATGTGGGCCAAATGGATTTAGATTTAGAAATGGCAAATTATTGGGCCATTTGCTATATTTCTAATGTGAAAGGCTCGGGGGATCTATAAACACTCCGAGCTCACACTTGCCATGGAAAAATTTTACTCGTCACTGAGTTATGAGTTGGCCTCTGAAAATCATTATCATCATTTGGCTCCCTTGGAGAGATAATTTACCTCATATGGACAAGCACTTTCCTCCCAAGAGGGAGTGAGTTTTACTAGCCTGTGCCTCATAGGATCAAAAATACTTTTAATTGTTTCTTTAGCATTGATAGCTTCTTTCAACTGGTGAGAGGACTAATCATGTTATGCAAATACCAATCCAAGGAAATAATATGGTGTTTGTATTCAAAGCAATTAGGTTGCCACTTCAATTCCTGTTCTGTACTCACAGATGCAGTAAGAAACCCTCGAGGATTATTTGTGAACTTTTTCATGTGACCTCTAATTAGTAGAACACATTTAGAATATGTTTGAAGATTTTAAATAGTAGAGAGATAGATATCAGACAAGTTATATAGCTTAATATTTTAAGTTTCTAGCTACTTACTTTGCAAAAAAAAAAAATAGACTCAAACATAAAGAATTTTAAAATACTAATTAAAATAATACATTTTCTATTTTTTAAGAATAAAATAGATAACAAAATAAAGTGATCAGTCAGATTTAGTGCTTAAGCACATTCTTTTATTTTTTAGACTTGTAGCTAAAGAGCTCAGTGCACGGCTGTAGATTATTGATTACATGCATATCATTAATGGCTCCCACCATGCCTCACACGTTCAGGCACACACATTTGCAGATTCTGAAGTCTTATTTTACTCTATTTTTAGTGTTCCCAGGGATCTGGTTCTCATTTTTGTATGAAATGAACCCTCTATATCACTCTGGATCTCTACATTGGGCAGCTTTATGCAGCCAAAATGAAGACAGCAGGGCTGTGGCCTCCCTGAAGAACAAGGTTCTTATTTGAAAAGCCCGACGCCAAGCAACGGAGTCCTGAAGCGGCATCAGACTCCAGCTTGTCAAGCTTTACAAGCTGTTGTTTTCCTTGCCTCCTCTCTGTCCTGGGGACTGCATGATTGTCCTCTTGAAGATTGTGCCATTGATTCTTGTTTCCTTAAGGTAATATGTTCCTGAGAGATACAGGGGCTTGGACAGATTATTTTAATGAGAGTAATGTACGGAGCTCCAACGAAGAAGATGTGTAGGGAACAGGAAGGAGGCATCAGTGATGCCCGAATGACTTAATCTGCTTTTTTCTATTAATCTGCATGGAGAGGTTAATCTTCCCTGGAGAGGTTTGTAGTCATACGTCAATGTTTGGGATTGTCAGACTCTGTATTTATATTGATAACATAATAGTCCTGACTCCATACTTTCATTATCTTTTCCTTGAGACATCAAAAAAGATGAAATAGATGTCTATTTATGTGTACATTTTTATGTGTATGATGCTTTTTGGAAAAGTGATGCCTGTCCACAGTACACCTGTTCACAATATCCCTTTCTGAGTGGCCAAGTGTATATCACACAGAATCTGTATCAGTCAGAATTGTTTTATGGTTTTTCCTCTGAATTTTTTGAAAACAATGCTAAATTGGGGGGGGGCAGAAATTGAGAGAGAGTAAGAATGAGAAAGAGAGCAACAGTTTCTTAAAGAGTGCAGGTTCTCCCAACACAAGTTATAGCCGAAATGAAATATGCGCCAGCAATTGAGATGTAGATTCAAGTTGTTTTATTTATTTAAAGCTTTACAGCAGTACTCGAAAGACAAGCCATCAGTCAGGAGTGACAGGGAGCATGAAAATGTATAAGAATAAATTGGGCTTTAATTTTTCTTGACTAAGTATAGACATTTATCATCACTAACACACTTAGAATTGCGTAGTGCTCTCTCCACCCCCTTCTATTTGGTAATCTCATATATTTTGTTATGTGTCCAAACCTAATTAGAAAGTAACAATCCTAGCTATTGCAAAATGACAATATTTCTTTTGACCAATATTGGTGAAATCTACCACAATTAAAGCCATGGCAAGAGTTTATGAAAAATCATATGATGTTTTTGCTAAATAGCGTGTGAAGTCCTCCTCCTTGCGATCCCTAATTACTGGTGTCATGCCTGCAACAGCAGCATCTGTACACACTCAACACTCTAATGGGCAGCTCCTACAAGACTAATGTGTTTAATTGATGGTGTTTAGCGTGGCTTTCGGTTTTTGTCTCACATGAGAAGTTATGCCCTTCTGCTCTCCTGTCCCCAAATGAGCTGGCTCTCTGCTGGGAACTCACAGTACAGATGGTCAACAAAAGGTGAAGATTGCCAGGATCCCAGCTATCAGTCTCTTTTCATTCAAGATAAAATCTGAATTACTAATCAGCTTCCTTCTGCCCCCACACTCTGCCTTCCTCCTAGCCCAAGCTGTTTACATTTGGACTTAATGCTAATCTCACTCTGTCAAATGGCTTTATCAAGTCCCATTTGATTTGAAACATACCTTCCTAACTAGCAAATCAAGGCTGGACCATTTCAGTCTCTCATCTCCCGTAGTTCATTTCAAATACAAATTGTTCTTTCCTTGGAGAGAAAGCTAAAGGCTGGTTAGATTTCATCCCTGGTATCATCTGAAATGGGAAGAAAAAGTACTTGAACACAATAGAACTAAATGACACATCACGTGGGCCTTCCATGGATCTGGATGGTGTATCCTCCACGGAATTGTTATCAATGCTATTATGTTTAGCTTTTCACAAATAGCACATTTGGACTTCTGAGTTCTCTGAGTGGTGTGTCCTCAGTTCTTCTTTGATAAGAAGTCACAGATAACAGAAAAGAATAAATAAAATGATGCACACCTTTCTCTGCCTTGACCTTAGCAATTCTTATGTCATTTTTCTTTGTAACTTAAGAAACTATTTTAAAAATCATTTGCAATAGCTCAACACATAGGATTCAATTGTAAAGAAAGATTCTACAAACTATGTGTAACTCCCAGCTCTCAGGGCTCAAAACATCAGAGAAGGGATGGCCTGAAGGATTTGACAGAGTCAGTCTCAGGTTTAGAAAGGAGGAGGAAATTGGCTTCCCCCTACTGGCCAATCAACAAGAATCTGCTTTCCTAGCTTTAAAGACAATAAGCAATGGACCTGCCTGTGTGGCCTCCCAAATGAAAGTGTCATAGCTAATTTCTAATGAGATGCTGTTAATTTTGAGTGATACTCAGTCTAGTGCTCTTCACATTAGGGGGAAAAAGAGATATGAAATTATACTCCCTTAAATCATGATTCTGGTACTGGTTTCTAGGCAACCACAACTAACCAAAACAAAACAAAAAAAGAAAAAAAAAAGAGAGAGAGAGAGAGGGAGAGAGACTTTTGGAGATATTTTTCCCCTGAATGAAATACATGTTTTTGCTGGTCAATCGTTTTCTTTCTTTTTTCTTTCCTTCTCTTCTTCTTTTTTTTTTTTTTTTGTTACATATTCTATGATGGGATATTTTATAAAACTTAGCTATAAAGAAAAAATGACTTGAGATAAGTGCTATATGCTGCTATTTACTTTGTGCTATCAGAAAGGCACAGTCCTTAAAAATAATGAGATAGAGATGTGACACTCTGTACATCTTAGGAAGTAGGCATTCTTACAAATATATGTAGTCCTCTCCTTCCTTGGTAGCAGACATTAAAATTCAAAACAACAAAAGCAATGTTGCAAGACTAAGTAAAGAAATGAAAACAAAGCAATTAAATAGCTACTTTAACCTAAACACTTGCTAATATCGAAGGCTATCTTAGAGGTGCACGTACATAGTCTGCCGGATAATACCGCCTTATGCTTATGTAATTGTCGTATCACAATTTACTGTATGTGAACTGGTTTTGTCCTCACTACAACTGTTTTAGAAGGAAATTATTATCTTATATTACAGATGGAGAAATTACCCAATTTCTACCACTATTAAGAACAATTTTAAGGGGTTTTGGTTTTGTTTTTTACGGTGAGCTTGATTTCTGAATCAGACATTAGTTTTGTCAACTTCAGAATAAGCAAAACAAGCTCTCAGCTTATCTTACCCTTATACAAAAAGCAAAGAAAGAAATAAATGATTAGAAAATGAGAATGCCCCAGTCCTATTGTAAAGGGCCATTGAAAACAACCAGATGGAACCTGAGAGGTCATCTTGGAAAGTAAATCAAAGATGTCCAATAACACTGACCAGATCCTAAAGCCTGTTGGTATTAGAAGTCAGGTCTTCTGATTCTAAAGTGTGTCTGGAAATCTAGGAAACTGACTCTTTTCAGATTTATGTTCTTCTATTAACAGTTATTTTCTAGTCTATGCCAAAATATTCATTAATCATGAATATTAATGTTATTTTTATTGTAATGTGTAAATAATCCTAAATCTGAAGGTTAACAACCCAGCAAATGTCATGCTAACCTTTATTCCACCTTTGTTTGTATGTGGCAGAAAATGTTATAACATGTATAATATAGAAATGATACCTGATTTTTGCCATGTACACAAATAATATAGCGATAATGAAAGCAATACTACACCATTCTCCCAATTAGTCTCTGGCATTAATAGTCACTAAATAAAGGTTTCTGAAGAAATAAACTAACAAACAATTGCATACATCATGAAAAAGGGTGGATGCCAGATGCAATTCAACAGTTTAGGTCAACATGAGGAATGCAAAGAAATAAAAGTCACAAACCCTCAAATGTTTATCACAGCACAATTCACCGTCGCATAGCTGTGGAAATCAACCCAACTGCCCATTAGGACATGAGTGGATTAATAAAACTTGTGTATGTATGCCATGGAGTACTACTCAGCTACAAAAAAATGGTGAACTAATTCCGTTTATAACAACCTGGATGGAACTGCAGACCATTCTAAACAAAGCCTTGTAGGAATGGACACATACCACAGGTAGTCACTTTTAAATCAGAGTTAGTTGATCAATACCCATGTGCACGTTTTGGTGGTAAAACTCAATTGAAAGCAAGCAAGTGGGGAGGGGAGAAGAGGAGTAAATTCATACTAAAAGGTACAATGCATATTATCTGGGTGATGGGCACAATTATAACTGACTTAAACTGTAAAAGCAATTCATGTAATCAAATGTTTGTACCCCTATAATAGTCTAAAATTTAAGAAAAAAAAAAGACAGCCCTTGGCTAAGGGAAAAATAGGAACAGGGACAGATATTATTTACATAGAGTATTCTATAGTATATTAAAGGAATGTAAGCAGTGTCAGTAACCAACCTATGGAAAATAAAGGCAAACAAGCCAAGCACACTTTCAGGGAATCCCAGGTTAGCCTCAATTTCAAGATACAAAATATATTGCACATGAAATACATTTTGAGTGTAAATGGATTCTAGCAATATTGAAATAAAGTATTTTCTCAGATCTTTTGTAGAATAAAGAAATCTAAAATAGGCAATAACTCTCAATTGTCTTATGCATACAATAGAGAAAAATACATGTGTTCACGTTATGAAAAATAAGTGAGAACTTATGAATATTCCAGAAAACTAATGATGTTCTCATCTTTCTCAAACATATTCATAATTTGACCACTCAAATTTCTGAAGAGTTACATATTTACTATTTCTGCTTCTTGAAAAGTCTCCTATTTTCTTTGTCAAAAAGAAAATAAACTAACAAACAATTGTATATATTTATATATATATAGAATGTTTATATATAATCCTAATTATTATTAACATTTCTTGATGCTATCCAATTAGCTATTATCTGACCCTAATTCCATAATATTTATGTAGCACCATAACAAATTCAATAAATATGTGGTTTGATTATACTATTGCATTATCATTTGCCCAAAATGGTTAGGGACAGATGTTAGCCTTTTCACAAATGGTTTACCTGTTGTCAAATATGAGGTTAGACAATTAAGTTCCAGGACTCGTCTTAGAAAAAGTTCAACATACCTCGTGGTAGAATATCACCATGGTCACCTGCAAATACTCCCCTTGGGAAGCTATGCACTGATGAGGGTGTGTGCTCCACCCTTCAAGGCACTGTTTTTAGAATGAGTTTGTGAACTTGATCATCAAACCTCATATGAGGACAGCTCTGCTGGTAATTCCAGAAAAAGAATTTCAAAATTGCTTTGAAGGACAGACGAGGTGCTGATTCTAGTGAATCAGTGCATTCCTTCCCAAGGGGAGTACTTCAAAGGTGACTGGAGTGATATTCAACAATGACATAGGTTACACTTTTTAAGGTGAGTTTTTGAATTTAACTGTCTGACCCCCTATAGTTGAAATATACAAATGTATATAAATTAAGCTTTTTTTCATGTAATAGCACTTATAGAGGGGATCATACCAAGAGAGAAACCAAAAACTGTAATAGCTTAAAACAATTATTATTTTAGAGATGATATACAATTCCTGAGATTCACTTAAAGAGTTATTTTGGGTTAATGTTTTAATACCAAAATCTTTCCGAGAACCATTCAATAAGACTAAAGGGATGGCCATCCAAAAATAGGAAATTGTTTGTTTATTTGTTTGTTAGATACTGACCTTAATTATGGAGAGCAGTTAAATCAGAAATGATTTCATCATTTTAGTTGCCTCTTCATCCAAGTCATTTTTTGAAATTAGCCAATATAATGACAAAAGTCCTTCAACACAAAGAATAATTTAAGAAATTGAAATGTTGGCTTGGTGCCTGTAGCTCTGTGACCAGGGCACCAGCCACATACACAGGAGCTGGTGGGTTCGAACCCAGCTGGGGCCTGCCAAACAGCAATGACAACTACAACCAAAAAATAGCCAGGTGTTGTGACAGGCTCTTGTAGTCCCAGCTACTTATGAGACTGAGGGAAGATAATCACTTAAGCCCAAGAGTTTGAGGTTGCTGTGAGCTATGATGCCATAGCACTCTATCCAGGATGACATAATGAGACCCTGTCTCAAAAAAAAAATTGAAATGTTAGGAAACACAGAGATATATATGTCAACAGATAGAGAGATATATATGTCAACAACCAAAAGAGAAACAGATATTACTTGGGCATATATGTGTGTCTTCTGAGAAGGGAGTAAAGTAATTTCATAGTAGTATTTAAAAGGTCAAGTTGTCACTATGTATGCAACTTCCACCAGAGAATCAACAGAAAGTAGGAAAATCCTACTTTCTTCATTAACTAAAACATTGCAAATGTCAGTATGATTTATATTACCATTGTTACTTTTTAGTTATAATAAGGTATCATTACCAAAGTTGCCTATAAAAATAAAACATCATTATTAGTCATGCATTACTTCATTTTGTTTAAAAACAAAATCAAAGAAAAATGTTGACCACGAGTGAGGGAAAAGTGACTCATTATTTATACCAAAATATCAATATAATTAACATCTGATTTTATCTGTGAAGGGATAGAGTCCAAGAGGCAAAGGAAAGGTATATTTATGGTGGTAAAAAACAAACAAAAACCTCCCTGTCAACCACACATTTTACATGCATGAAAACTATTCTTCAAAAATGATACCAAATAAAGTTATTCCGACAAAAGTAAATACAAAAAGAATTTGTAGTTAGAAGGCCTGACTTGGAAGAAATTCTAAAGTAAATCCGAATACTTCTGGCTCAAAGAAAACATCAGAGAGTAATTTGAATCTCTACATAAACCGGCAAAAAGATGCACTAAAGAAACAATGTCAACAACAAAAAGACATAACAGTAACAACTTCTAAACACTACATTGTTCATAATAGTTCAGTATTTATTTTCAAAAAAATTAAATAATACTTTTAAAATTAAAAAAAAGCCTATATTCATTACACCTTCCTGTCCTAATGTACAAACCCATAAGGCAGAAACCTGGGAACATTCTTTGTTCGTAATTTTCCCTTAATTTTTTCTTCAACCAAAAAATGGTCTTTCTTTTATATTCTACCCAGTAGCTATTCCTCAAATCCATATATTATTGATGTCATCCAGGATCACTCTTGCCTGAGCCTCACGATCACCTTGCCTCGGGTTTTTGGTAGGTTTTGCCCCTTCTCTTGTTGCATTCTAACCACTCTTACACGTAGAAGTTAAAGGAATGCTTCTTGATGGGCCCCAAGTTTCCGACTCCCTGGTTTATAAGCTCTATTTAGTACCCTTTCCTTGTGTGTGAAGTGTTTTTATGAATATATCAGGAACAGTTCTCTCTTGATTCGGTTACATTATATGGAAAAGGTGATGTGATAGCCTTGTGTTTGTATCATTTCATGTAAGTCTTCTTCAACAGGATGCAGAGAAATTTTCCTGTTGTCTTCTTTGAATTCCCAAGTTATCAGAGTCCCTCATGGCTAAGATCTACTGATGACTTGTAGTAGCTGAGATCAGTGTCCAGATTACAGTGTCCAGAAAACTGGGACAACAATATTTCAGTGTAGGAACTAAATTCTGTCAATAACCCAGATGAGTTTGAAAGAACCTTGTATAATAGCACAGCCCTGGCAGACACGTTGATTTCAGCCTGAAGAGACCCAGAGCAGGTGACCTGAAGGTAAGCTATGCCTGGATTTACTCACCCATAGAAACTGAGATCAAAAGTGGGGGTTGTTGCTATAAGTAACTCATTTCGTGGTAATTTATTATTTAGCAATAAGAAATTAAGACATTCTGTAACTCATGTTTCTTCTTTAGCTTCTTTTCATGAAATACATTCTTCACACCCCAATGTATAATTCAACCAAACCACACTTCCTTAGTTTCTCAAATGTACTACACTTTGTCTTTGAGGGCTTTATGGGGGTGTTTTATCTTATTTGATAAGAAACTTCCCACAGCTCCTTTATACCTGGCTGAGTCTACTTGTCCATCAAGTCTTCACTTAAAGTTTCTTAATATCCTTGAAGTAGATCTTTGCCTTGGCGTCGTCTTATACTAGGCAGATTGTGACTATTCAGCAAATGATAGATAATAGCAGTTAAGTGCTTATAGTTGATTTAGTCACGAAGATGACTAAATTTAGTAGCTTGTTTTCACAATAGCTTTTGAGTTATCTAATTGAATTGACTACTTGTTGACATAATCACTCATCTGGCATTTCAACTCCTGAAAAACCATTATATAGAATTGGCCCCTTTACATCCCACTGATAGTAAATGATCTTATAGCTATTATTATATAAATATCCCTAATAATTGTTATGTACTTATTGAAAAAATTTCCCACAAATATTGCCTGATCACTGACGACATATTTTTTTTCTTTCTGAGTCAGAATGACAGCCTGGCAGCTCTCTTCGATTTTCGAGAGCAGAAAATAAATCAATTACTGACCTTTAGAAGGCATTATTTGAATACAAATATGTACATTATCGGGTTTAAGCAACTGTTTTAAAGGGAGCATTATCTGTATATATTTTAATTCAAGCCAAACATTGTTAAATGCACATAGTGGATTAGTTATCTTCTACATAGCTTACGTTGTTACTTCCAAAATGAACATACTCAATTAACAAAAGACCAAAGGTCTAATACACACAATTAAATCTACACTGACTTGTTCATTTAACAGAAAATTCTCGAGCAAGTGATTATATTTAAAAAGCTTTAACTCCATAAACAACAGATTAGCAAATATAGTCAGGTAAAATCTAATGTCTCTAAAATCCTGGATGTTTAGAGAAATCATATTTGGGAGCAAAAGACATTTACTTGTCAAAATTATAAAAGAAAGCATATCCACCCTGAATTTGGCTTGGATGTGATATTTAAATCTTGATCTCCCCCCAAAAACATTTAGTAATTCATTTTCCCTTTAATATTTATCCACAAAATGTTCCCCTCAATAGTCTTCTAATCACACCAGCATCTAACCTATATTCCAAGCTTACTAAAGTCTCCTTTTTATAACTCTACTCATCTCCCTTTTTTCTTAAACTACCCTCCAGCTAGCTCAAATACCAACCAGACTATCTTTCATAGCCCTATACTTTGTTGGCTTTACATTGATTTTATCTTTGCTTCTGTCTGCATTTTATCTTCGTGTTCTTTCTTGCCCCAGAGTTTTGAGTAATCTGTATTTTATCCGTTTTCTATGTCAAAACAACAAACAGAAGCACCACAATGATTTTTTACCATTCATGCCACAACCTAAGAAGATATTTCTATTGGACAAAGTTTCCTAATACATGCTATTTTCTCAAAATTCTCCCCCCCCTTTTTTTTTTATTAATCTACATGTTCTCTTACAATTATCTACTTTTTATGTCCTGTTATTTTCTTTTTACATTATACTCTACACCAAACTGAACTTAGAATTTTTCTTAAGCTTTCTTAATTCTTTCTGGTCCTGGTTGGGCTTACATTTGAAGCCTTCCCAAATATTCAAATTTAAATTACAGGGATTACTGAAATAGGTTACGGCTATTTTCTTTCAGATTTTGAATTTCTTAACTATAATTACCCCATATCAACTCCTTTCACTTCTGTACACTTAAACTTCCACCACCTTCATTCAGGCTTGCATCTATCCAATAGGACATCGTATTTTAATAAATTTCCTATAAATGTGTTTCCATAGTTTACAATGGTGTGTTTTTTCCAAGTACACCATGATGCAAAACAACATCTATCTGGACTATTATATGAATCTCTTAGCTGACTTCTCTATTTTATTTCTTGATTGCCTCACTTTCGTCTTTACAAGGAATAAGCTACTCTGTATAAATAGCAAAGGTTGTTCAGGAAGTTGTTTGTCTGTTTTATTTATTTATTCATTCATTCACATCTAAAGCTATTCTTAAATTATTTTCAGTGTTTTTTCAATGAGTATTTGGGTCAAACTCTGGAGACTTTCTAAGACCTATAATTCTGTCCACAATCTGTTTCCCTGTTTACCTCTATAAATGTTTGTGTACCAACATCACCCTTACTCACTATATGCCAATTGTGCTGTTTATTTGTTTGTTTTTCTCACACATGCCAACCTCTTTCATGTTTAGACTTTTTGCAGCTGCTATTTTTTATGCCCCCCCCTTTTTTTTTATGTATCTGGCTATCCTCAAGATACAGAGTTTAAATTAAATACTATATTCTAGGCGAGGATACCTGTGATCAGTCTCTGCAACCCCCATTTATTATTACCTATTAAACACTTTTAAAAAATTCGTTCTCCTCCAGATACTTGTGCTTGGTTGGTGTGTGTTGTTTTTTTTTTCTCCAGGTCTCCATAATGTATATTTATTGATAACTTCATTTGTTTAAAAATTAAATATTTATCACCTTTCATTCTGAATTCTGTTAGGAAAGGAACTTGTCTGTACTAAAAAGTGTAGGATAATACACTTAACATAGAAGGCATACTTAATAAATGTCAAATATGTGAACCCAATACATTAACACATAAATGACTTATGAGGTACATGGCTTACAATGCCCCATCATTGAATACTCTATGACCAACCAGCCCTTGAGATGCTCAACTTTTAAAAAATTTTCTATTTCTAGGAATAGAAAAGGTAAATAAACTGGCCTTGTCCCACTTGATTTTATATACACACAGGAAGTAGAAAGTGTATTATATATTAGTTTGTAATATATGTTCCCCAAATACTACCATAATTCAACAGGACATCTTATTTTAATAAATGTCTTATGAATATACATCTATATTGAATACATCTTATGTCTTTTCCAAATGCATGAGGATGCAAAACAAATGTCATTTAATACTAACATTTCATACATATTATTTGTGCTTGGATATATTATAATTCCTTTAATAAACCAGAGACATAAGCAATACATATTTGATTTCATGTAATTTAGATTTTATGCTGCCACAGTAAATATTTCAACCAACATATCGATTAGTGCAGATTTTATAGATATAATAATTGTTTCAAAGATTACTCACTTATAAAATTACACATTTGTTTAAATTTAGAGGGAATGAATGTAAAAATATGTCTGCAAATGAGTTAAAAACAATATCAATCCCCAGTGACTTGGTAGTGAATAATGACCACATATCCATATATGAGTACTAGAATACAACACAGTTTCAAAGATAATTGAAATTTAATAATTTTAGTTGCTAAAATAACCCACATTAGCAACATTACTTAAAAGGATATCTGAGTTTGAGTCTCAATATTACTTTATTTTCTGATTTCTGCAACCTCAGATGATTTTACATAATTTTTGTAACACTATTAATTTTTGTAACATGGAGATAATAATAACTTTTACAAGAAATTTAAAATTAATTTCTGTGAAAGACGTTTTAAAATGGTAATCTTATACAAATTGTAAGTAAAATCAATATCCTGTAGTTTTTATAAAAATAGATGAGATGGAATAAGAATGACAACATCATTAAGCACTTGTCCCAGAAATTCATTCCACATCTCAGTAGTTCCTATCCAATTGCGAGGATCCATAGGAATTATATACGACTCCCCCATTTCTTTATATTTCTAACAGACTGGAAACATCAATTAGAGTTCAGTCTCTTTTCTCCCCATGACTTTTAGTATCAAGTTTCCGTTTGAACAACTAATGCATTTGTCTAAATCACCAGGGTGCCTAACTCTATGGGAAGGTGGAGGCGTACACACGCTAACTTTTATGTCATCTTGTCATGCTGTGGTATCTTAAGGTGCTTCGCAATGACATTAAGCTTAAAAAAGTTATCTTTCCTGCTGAGTTAATTAGTTAAAATCAGGTAAGTGGCAATGACAACAAACACATCTTAAGTTCAGGCTGAAACCTGGAGCCAATATCAATAGACATGGAGGAGTTTCTTGAAGCAGGTATATCGTTGCCCAAAGAGAGACCACCTGCAGAGAGATATGTCAGTGGGGAAGGTGCAAGAAGCCCTGCTTTAGTGACTTCAAATCATGAGCAGTGAAAAGATTCCTAACCCCAGAAGCTAAGTCTTTATTTTTGACAAGCACTGTGTATTGGAGTTAGCTTAGTGGTATAACACGACCTTTAACAAGTGCCACTGACACAAGCCTTATAGCCAATGATGTAAGTTCTGAATAATTGGCAGCAACTATGTTTTGAATCAATCACAGTCCATTAAATAAATGAGTTAGGCTGTCAGTGAAAGAAATGTCATACGTTTTACACCTTGTAAAAAATGATCAAAATACCCACTGAAACCATCCCAAGAAAAGGCGGGGGGGATATTCTACATTTCTTCTCAGCTAAGGAAAGATAGAATCAGAGATTGAGATCAATAACCACAAATCCAAATTGCAGAACCAGAGTAATATTACTACTATTGAGAGCATTAGTAGGAACTATCTCTTAGGGAAGGAAACCTCAGAAGGAAATTTAACACTGGTGTAATCTTTCAAACATTCTACAAGTTTTACTCTCAGGTAAGTGTTGGGCAATTATGTTGCTCATTTCTGGAGTCATTTATTTTACATTTTTCTGTGGTAAATAATATTTTTTCATTTTCTTTCACGTAGGAAATATCATATTACTCATTGACATTAGACATTAGCCATTGACTTGCTTTGTTCGATAAATGTGAAGAAAGATGAGAACCATTTACAACCAAAATTTTGACAGCTATCCCGTGGTGTCATTGCTTCCCTTTTCCTTGAGGTTTACCACGTTTCAGATGGTGGATATGTCACGGTCCCCAAATACAGATAATATAAAAGAGAAACACAGCTATAAAGCCTATAAAGACATAGAATACGATTGTGAAGTTTTAGTTATAGGTTATTGAATTTGAGATTTGTATTCATTATTGTAGCATAACTTATTCAAAACTCGATAGATTATCTTTCATGCTATAAGCAAAAAGGCAAGCAAGCCATCAAAACAAGCAAGTAGGCAAATATTCAAAATGTAATATAAATGATAAAAAGAGAATAGCATCGTAAATATCTTTAAAAAAGGCTACCTACAGGAAAACATTTTAAAGCATTACTGTCTCAAGTTACTCCACAGATTAGTAGTGCTTCCCATGTTATTTACTCAAAATGCCAGAGTTTAACTTGACATTGAGAAATATGTATGTTTACGTGCTTAGGAATCATACACCTCTAAGGACGAGCTTAGTGGAGACAGAAACACTTCAAAGGACTTCCGAAATGATTTTTTAGCGCTAAGGTAGAAATCATATTCAGAATAATAAGAACTCCACATCTGCAATTTAGGCTCTAAATTGGTTTGTAGTAGCATCTAGTAATTCTATGAAGGTAAATTTAATTATTAATTTTCATGATTTCATACTTCATATATGATACAGAAAGAAAGGCACAGCCAGGAGAGGCCTGTTTTCCTGTTATTCTCCTCTCTTTAAACCTGCAACCTGTGTTCTCACAGTCTATTCAGTCTATCGAGCTTCTTAAAGGCATGTGGTTTCTAATTATAGCACCAACATTAACACCTAACAGTGGAAATATATAAGAAACAACATATATGTGTGCTATGCTTCTAGATAGAATAAAGAAATTATTAATAAAGTTATATAGGAAAACAGGAGAGTGTTTTTTGGAACCACATAATGAAAATATGTAATAAAAAGATTTGTTCACTGTGCAGAAACGTATGTAGAATGTAGATCACGGCAGGAACCACCACCAAAGTATCTGTTCCCTTTGGCACTGTCAAGTTATAATTTTAGAAAATCAAATTAAACTCTAATCTATAACATACAGGTTTCTGGATAAATCACCATTGATTCATGGCATGATACACGAAAGTATTTTTAAATAATTTTAGAAATAGATGCTCTTTAGAGAAAAATACTTTGAAACTTGACCAGTGATGTTTTAGAGGTTTCCTATATGCACAAACCTTTCCAAGGAAATACGTTAGTCAGGAAGGTGGTGAAAATCCAAGGGCATATTTCTTCTTTCATTCTGTGCCTGAGCATCTAGAGACTCGTTAATAAGGCTAAATGACAATTTTCTATATAAGAAACACCCTAAGTTGGGTGGTGCCTGTGGCTCAAAGGAGTAGGGCGCTGGCCCCATATACCAGGTGATGGATTCAAACCCAGCCCTGGGCAAAAAAAAAAAAAAAAAAAAGAAAGAAATTCTATAAGTTAAAAGGTTAAAATTAGCATTGCCAATCTGCCTTTTTTACTCCTTTGAGTATACAAGTATGGTGGCTCTGGATAATGTATACGTTTAGTATTATTAAGATGAAAAACTTTATATATCAAACTAAAAATTATCAAACATAATACAAAATTTATGTTCCACAATTTTAAATTGTGTGTCTCATCATCCATAAAATGGTTAATTTACTTCTCTAAAAATTAATTTTATTTTTCCCACACTTTGCAAATATAATTTTATATTTATTTAATTTATATAATTTAATATTTATTCAATCTAAAGTAATTCGACTTCTCCAAAGTTGGAATAAACCACAGCTGTTAATTTTAAGTTTACCATGTCTGTCCATTATAGAATACCTTATGTGGTAAAAAGCATTACCTTCTATGGGGGTAGATACTAGAAGGAAATTATGCTTTTGCATAAAAGATTATATGTTAATTGTTAACTTTCCTAAATTTTTTCTAAATTGGTATCAAAGGGAAGACATTTTGAAAATGTTTAATACATGCAATCACACAGTGAAAAATTAATAGACTGATCTAGATAGAATTTAGTTAAGTACAAGTAATAATTAAGGACCTATAATTATAAAACTTGAGGCAAACATGAAAATACTGGTAACAAAAAGGTAGAATGGGATTCTCAAGTAATGGAATGTATAGAAAAGAAAAAGACTAACGACTAATTGTCATCCTTTAATCCACTGGAAGGAAGTCCACTAAAACAAAAATATTTAAGGTATAACTACATTACAAATTGCTTTTAGATTTGAAATATAACCTTCTATTTTCCAACACTTTTCCTGATACCTACTTGGTAGAGTCTCAGTTCTCCAGTGATTTCCCATCATGGGTCCTTACATGTACATGTCACAATGCCAACTGGTTAATCCTGTTCGCTACCACATCCCCAGCATCTAGTGTATATTACTCAATAAATATTTAGAGGAACAATAATTCTTTCCTTATGGGAGTATTTGGTTTGTCTTCCTAATTTCCTTTCTCATAGATTATTAAAACCACAAGTTAGCCATATTTAATATTATCTCCGTCTTTTGGCAATACAACTTGCATGAGTGGAAAAGCTTTCTTTATACAAATCATTAGAAATCTTTATCAGACATTTCATAGAAATGTTACTAAATGAGCCCGTTTTTACATAAAAAATAGTTACTGCCACTGCTCTACAACTGCGAATGTAGCATCTGAGCAGCGTTTAAGAACTAATACATTTTAATAAAGGTTATGTGGATAGATATTAAAGAAGAGGTGGTGGGATGCCTTTATTAATCAGTTTTAATGTACAAGTCTTATTATTCACATGACAGATAGAGTGATTGTGAAAGAAACTGAAATGAATAGAAGATAAAAAATTAAGAAGCCAGGAGGGGGAAAGTCCACATAGGAACTAAAAATGGAAATACATAATCAAGGGAATGCTTCCTTTATTTAAACACCTCTTCGCACATTTTTTTAAAAGTATGAATATATTTAATACATCTTTGCCCAAGCAACTTTATTTAGTTGCCTGTTTACCTTTCTGCAAAGCCTCATTACCCATAAAAACAAAGAATGAAGTTGATTAATGTGCTCTAAGTGTGGTGTTCAAATTGTAATTTTCATATACGTAAATGGATGCTTCTGCAGTATTTTGTTTGATAATTTACAGAGTTAGCACCGTCCAAACCACTAATCAGTTTCTTTTTATGATGACAGCTGCAGTAGATTCTTTTGGAATGCTAATTTTCATTAGTGTCTTCCCCTCCTCTGGACTGGATTCCTGGCTCAGGAATGATTTCATCACTGCAAACTAAAGTTAGGGAGGAAAGACATTTGGGTTATTCTTTTCTAAAAGTGCACACAGAGAAAAAGAATTGAAAAAAAAGGGTGGATTTCAAATACGTGGATTGAATATAAATAACATGTATGCTATCTGAAAGTTCATGACTTTCATAGAAAATTTGGGT
This sequence comes from Galagoides demidoff, assembly GCA_963574575.1. Classification (NCBI taxonomy): domain Eukaryota; kingdom Metazoa; phylum Chordata; class Mammalia; order Primates; family Galagidae; genus Galagoides; species Galagoides demidoff. The sequence goes on along the minus strand of CAUYQV010019611.1, from coordinate 10,416 downwards.
TTAAGTTTTTGCCAACTAAACTTGCCGAGGTTGATATATTTTTTGGCAAGTGCTTAAGTATAGCAAAATAACAGTGTCTGTCAATTTGGGAGATAAATTAAAATGTTAATTCTATTTCGTAGTTAAATGGTAACATTTTAATTAATTAATATATATGACTGGTAATTTTCTATTGGTATTTTTATGTCTTTCTATAAATTATCATTAAGCACTTTTGGCTTCTTAAATAAATCATTTAATGAAAAGAAACAATACAAATTGTTCGCATTCACTGGGTGTCTCTCGTGTGCCAGGGGTATCAGTCCTACAACAGCAGGACCATTATCATTCCATTTAAAGATGAGGAAACTGAGGCGCACCAGTCTGGGGAAACTAGCCTCAAATCACTCGGCAAAGCCAGAGTTGAAACCAAGCAGACTTAACACAGAGCATGAAATCATCGTCAGGTATTAATATTAAATACACAGAAAGGAGACGTGTAATTCAGAACAGAGATGGTAAGTAGATTAATGCCTTGTCCTGCCATATATAAAGCTTAAACCTAGATTTCGAATATCCTGCTAACCCGTGTTTTATAGAATTGCTTCCATTTCTCACACTAACTCCTGCTTTGCCTGAATAGCAGTATTGGTTTCTGTTAATTTGGAATTTTCATGCTTGGATGATAGTATTAATGTTTTATGCCAGTGTAAATGTTAAGTCTCCAATCAAAGGCTCTGAATATATTAAGGCTCTGCCTCTCTGCATAGGTATGAGGAGACGGGATGAATTATGCTGTCTGAGAAATTATTTTTTCTCCAAACAAGATGTATTTTTTCAAACTGCTGGTATAAAGAAAACTTTTGATATCTTCAAGGCACTTTTGAAGACCCACTACAATATTTTATCCTCCGTGTTAAAATAATAGTCCGGCTTAGATTTTTAATTTTGATCTTTCCAGAGATAAAATATTTACAAATAGAAAAGAAAAAGGTAAATATAATTTACAATATTGTTCATTGTCTTTCTCGTTTCCTACTTTTTCCGTTAGTCAACCTGAGACTATTGCAATTTTTTAACACCTCTAGTCAATGCTAACCTATAACATTGAGTCATCTTTTTACTTTCAAATTTTCATCTCACTATTTTTAAGACCTGACATCACCTCTGCTTCTTCACCATCCATGCTCACTGGCTGGAGCACAATTATCATTTTCGTTTGTCTACTCACTAAAATGACCCTTGCTGACTATGTCACTGTATAATCAACTTTCCGTGAGTATTCATAACCCCCCTTAGATGAAACACAATTTGATTTAAATACCTGTAGTTGTGATGATCATGGAATACAGAGCAAATTACACAGTGTGGATCGTGATGGTGAATGTGAGAGTATCTTTATCTTTAACTGTACAATCCAGGAAAGTATATGTTAAAAAAGATGCTCCTTATAAACAGGAAAAGACATATATATATAAATAAAATAGTGTTCCTATGATTGATGAAATTACATATTTTTAAAAAGTAGGCGGTTGAAATTCTAACCTGTATATTTATGTCACAAAAAAGTATCGATCTCCCAAAAATCCTTAAGTAAACTTACGTAGAGGGATGTTATTATTGTTGTCTCTCTTATTTTGCTCAGCATACGTCTCTATCACTGAAGTAAGTTATGGTGACTTGATTTATGAAAAATGTGGGGAAAAAGAAATTAATACAATTATGACTTCATGACAGCACTCGAAATATGTGAACGGTTAATTCTCAGGCAAAAACAATACAAAATATGTTCAAAATATTTTTTGGTAGGTATCTAAAACTGGAACCTAACTCCATTGTATACATAAACACTAAATATTTGCTTTATGAAGGTTATGCATGCCAAATTTTCTGGGCATGCAAAAACTTTGTAAATCCAAAAAAGAGGATACATATCGGTTATGACATTTTTCTAAAGCTGTTTGTGATTTCAAAAACATCATATCCACTGTGGCAATACAACTTGTGGTATCTGAGTCATTAAAGATTCCTCCTATAGATTTGCATATGTAGCTATCAGAAATAGGGTACAAGAAACTGACTTGTTTTCCACATCTTCTATTGACATCATATCTGTATATTGTGTACTATATATTGCATATTTATCTTCATTTATTGTATGATTTTTTGAAAGTACATTTATAGCTAGATTTCATCATCTGTTACTTTCATTGCAGGGATTTTCTTAGCTCACTTTCTGTAGGTTATTAAAAGTTTGGTGGGTATAATAAGGTTGATAAAGACATAAGGAGATTTCAACGCATCTCTTTCTTTATTTTTTGAGACATTGTCTCACTCTGTTACCCCAGACTAGAGTGCCTTGGTGTCAGCCTAGGTGATAGCAACCTCAAACTCATAGGCTCAAGCAATTATCTTGTGTCAGCCTCCCAAGTAGCTGGGACTACAGGCACTAACCACAGCACCTGGCTAACTTTTTCTACTTTTGTAGAGACAAGGTCTTGTTTTTGCTCTGGCTGGTTTGGAAATCCTGAGCACAGGGGATCCTCCTGGCTTGGCCACCCAGAGTGCTCCAATTACAGGTGTGAGTTACTGTGCCAGCCATTATCAACACATTTCTTAACAGGTTTTAAAACAGCAAGCTAAAAGAGTAGGGTGATTTGAAACAGGTTTGATACTGTTTTTCAATGTTATGAGAACCTCGTTGCGTGGAGACTTGATATTGTTGCCTTCATTTTATATTCAACTGTAATGTATTACAGTGATTTGATTACAGAAGGAAACTTTAAAAAGTCCAAAAAGTGGGTCAGAAAGAATTTAAGGCCTATAAAATGGCACTATAACAGAAATGGAACAAGGTTATTCTTACTAACAATAAGATTGAGGACCAAGAACAATGAGACCCAAGTGCAAAACTGATGCCTTTAAAGAAATGAAGAAACAGGCAAACAAAACAAAATAAATTTCCCAAAGAAGAAGATAATGAGGTATATTGAGACTATACTTATAAAAGTATAAAAAAATTAACAAAAGAAGGACACAATTTACGATCTATTCCTTAGAATTCAAACATTTATTATGTCATCTTTTTTTCTTGTTGAAGATACTTGTGGCCTCCTTAAATTAGCTGAAGTAACAGATGCAACAAGATATACACGTCCTCCAACAATATTGAAGCCAGAATGCCGCGATTCTGCAAGAAGCCTCGTCAACTCATTTATTATGATGATTTATTATTCACTGAGCATCATCTCAATGCTTCTATAACAGGAAAAATAAACGTAGTTTCTATTTCAGTTGTTTTAAACATATAAAGTCAGTAGAAGAAATTGTTTGAGCCTATACTATTTACCCACTTTTCTTTGGGAATTTATAACAGAGAAAGTGGACACAAGCCCCCAAATAATAAATGATAAAAACCAAAAAGTAAGGAAAATCATGCAACAAAGAGAACAGGAGGAATTACAGGGGGAAGAACAACAAATAAATTTCCAACTTTCCAATTCAATTTGAGCACATGACCACAAATATCAAATAAGGCAGAGTCATTTCCCCCACTCTTTCGATTTTTGTTCTAGGTATTAACTTTCTAATTCTATCTGAGTGCACAGATGCATCTTCTCCTTCAATGCTTTGAGATCAAAATTAATTTTTTTTTCTTACTAAGAACTTTTAAAAATTATCTTTGCATATACCTTCTCAAATTAGGCACAGTTTATAGAATATGCTTATACAAGCACAAGTCTTCACATCCTGTATAGATAGCGCATTGGATTTAAGACAAGTAGTACCTGAGTAGTATCAGGCATCTGTATTCATGGGAATATATATTATAAAAAAGTCATTGATCAAGACCTAGGTAATTTCTGATTTTTTTTCTAAAAAGTTCTACATATGTTCTGTAACAACAATACAAATCATTTAATGAGAACCTGGTAAGTGACAGGGTTAGATATAAATGCTTTCCAAAAGTTTTTTTGTTGAATTCTAGCAGCAATGCTGAATGATACTTATTATTGCAACTTTATAGATGAGGACACAGAGTATAATGAGTTATGAAAATTCCCAGAATCACAGACAGAGAAAGTATATACAGGGACTCACAGTCAGAGTTTAAACTACGTTCTTAACCTTTGTTCTCTACTTCTTTCCAATAATTTATTTTTAAAATTTATTTTAGCACATTTTAAAATTATGTGAAATCACAAACTATTAATGTAACAAAACATATATTTGTATCACCACTTTCAAACATTAACAACGACTATTTTCTTTTTTGCTTTTACTTTTATTCTGTGAGAATTATATTTTAGCAAATAAGTGAATTATCACCTGTGCCTCCTTCATTATTTCTCATAGGTAATCATGATGTCATAATTAATTACTTTCTGTATATGATAAAACATTATCAGTTTCATTCCTCTGCAGTCCTCACTGCATTTAACACTAAGTTCACTGTTAATCCTTCTCACATCTACTCTATTGCCTTGGCATTTGAAGGGAATACCTCATACAGAAACTGAAGAGCTCTCTGTACAAGTGACAGAAAAAGCAAGAATATGTCATACTAGGTAATATTACACTTGCAACATTTTTCACGCTAATGATGGCTTTCATGGAGACAATGAAAATACAGCTAATTATCCATCTGAACAAGATAAATTATATGGACTTCCATGATTCCCTCCATTCCAAAATTTTCAATATATTGCTCACCTCTTCCTAAAAACCCATGGATGCAAAGAACGTTAAAGTCATACCAAATTCCACTTTTTAAGTGTAAATCAAGCTTACATGAAATTATTTATCCCAGCTACTTGCTCGAAAATGGCAAAGATGAAACTACAAATAAAAATCTGGAAAGGCCCAATATTTTATATTACTTCATCATCATCTAGAAAGAGGTTAGACTAGAATATTTATTTTCGGAGAGAAGAATAAAAAGGCCATATGATTATCTAAAAGCAAATGGCTTGCCAGTTCAAAATGAAATTGTTTCTTCTCGGTATTTTTCCCATTTAATCACAGCATTCTTTCTTCATTTTTCAGTGTTTTGCTAAGTAGAACTACATAAGCAAGTTTTCCACAGCCGAGACTCTTCGTCTTCCTTGTTGGACAACTAAAGAAATGCCTTCTCACAACAGTCTATAAATGATCGTGCTGCTACTTGCAGAGCGTCCTTACATGACGGTTCCATACCCCCAGCAATATTGATATTTTCAAGGAGGGCTGAGTATTGCACAGGACTAAAATATTTAATCCTCTGTGAGGTTGGGCTGTCTCCTGGGAGGTTTTAACACAGCTATTTCTACAAATGGGAAAAGCTCTGTACTCAGATAAATGCCATATATAAGTCTTGGAAAAGGCTTTGGGGACAGGGTGCTTACTGAAATATAAAAAGATATAAAACACAGAGCAAAAGGATATAACTTCAGTTTGAAAGGGCCTCAACACTAATTTTACGTGCACAGGATAATTATAACACATGTTTCATGATACAATACCATGGGCCACCCTGTGGTAGAAGCACATTTCTTGATCTTTGTACTGAAATTTTGTAACAATTTTAGGCCTCATTTTTCTTGTAATACAAATGGGACTAATACAACTTGTCATCTACTTCATAAGTAATATTATGAGGATTCATGAGATCATTAAATGAAGAGTCTCCAAGTGCTTAATTTACTTTCTGGCAGGAACTCAAAATTACATTCACCTTTTCAGGGCAGTAGAGCATATGTCATCCACAAAGAGTTAATACACCTGCTTAATTTCTTTTCATCCATCTAGAAAATCCAAGATCTGGGTGTGATATGTAAACAGAACTATTTGTAATATGTTACGAAATCCTTAGGGTAGGATGCAAAAGTGAATGAATGTTTAACTAAATTAAAGCTTCCTTTGTTCTAGGAATCTTGTTTTCCGCAGCTATAAAAATCATTAACATGGTCCCACATTACTTTGTGTCATCCTATGAATGGGGAAGTAATTTTTTTAAATATCCCAGGGATTAAACTATATAAATATGTAGACCATCATGTGACCAAAACTATGTGATTATTCTCTTATTAACTAAATGGAATTTTCAATGGAAAAAAACTGTAAAGATATTTTTAACGCAGCATTTAAAATCTGCTGTCAGATTCCAGGCTACTACAGGATGACAAAGCTTATGTCACTGAATGTTCTTTTTATAATCTTTTCAAAGAAATCCTCACTCTTTTGTACACTAAACATCTTGACAACATAAAAGCTCCTACAGATGTTCTGAGATGTCCAGATGTGATGACTATCAATGTTTAACAAAGCCTGCTTTATGGAGCCCTTGTCTGTCACCGTGCTAGGAACTTCCCTGTAAGGTCACTGACTCCATGGCAATGAGGCAAGATGGACGTTCACAGAATGTTCTATCCTAGCACAAGGCTAGTGACCCTCCGAGCCGATGGGAATGCAAACCTATCATAGGACCCCAACACCCATTCTCCAACAGCAATGCCAAATTCTCCTACAAAGTTTAAATAAACAAAAGATTTAAATCTATTTTTCAAGAGGAGGTAATTAAATCATAAACTGGCTACAAAGTGGCAAGTAATTCATTTTTCTCAGAAAACAAGAGAGGTAAGTGAATCATAAACTGGATATGAAGTGTCAAGTCATTTCTCAGGAGAAAAGATAGATTCTTTATCTTTGGTTTTAATAATGGAGATAAATTTTTTTTTAAGTCAATAGAGTAACTCTGGTAAAAGACTTAAAGCACTGGCCCAAGTGAAAAATAGAAGGGAAAAATGATATTTATATTCACACCAATGAAAATATTTTATAGGACAGTGTCATAAATGTGACATTAATTTTGTAATTGAGAAAGGGACAGTCATCTTCTAATTTAACAAATGTTTCATGAAGTCAATTCACCTATGCTTGGGGGTTCTGTGGAATATTTAGAATGGATACTAATAAGAGAAAATGTAACTGAAAGAGAATTATCCAATTATCTCTTCTCTCCCAAGCTTTACTGTTTCTGAAATTGAGTTGATTTCTACTTTCTAGGCTTAGTTATAAAATAATATTTATATGTGGAAATAAACCTAATCAAATCTTTTGAAGCAGATTCAGTTGTATCAATAGCTACCAAATTACTAATAGTGGTGAAACTCTTTTCTAAAACATATCAGCTTTTCTGTTTTCTGCCTCCAAATGTAAACGAATACTTGCAATTTTTTAAAAATCTCCAATCAAAAGTATTGAAGGAAACAAATGGATTACTAATTTTGTATAACTTCAATTTATAAGATGGCATGCATTAATGGAAAATACAATAAACTTTTTAGGGTACCTGGTTTCTAGTAAAAGAAGTGACTACTCTTAGATTCATCTCCTACACAAAGAGAAATGGGCATATAATGTTCAGAAAAAAAAATTAAATGGGCATATAATGTCTAGAAATAAATTCATTTTGCTACATATACACAGATGTGTTCAGTTACCCTCAGCTGAGCAGGCTCTTTTGAATTTCATTTTGAATATATTTTAAAAAATCACTTAATTGTTATTGCCTATTTCATTTGCCATCTTCAATAATTTTGTCTCCTTCATTCGACATTGTGACACAGTTTACCAACACACAGTGTTTTATGCTATTATTGAAAATAAATATACATATCTGATGTTTTTGCCTCTTCATTAGGGAATGGTACTGTGAACAGAAGTGTGTGAATACCCTGCTTTCATAGCTAAGGTGTATCGAATAAACAATGTTTTATCCTTTTCTTATAGCTTTCTGTAGCTGCTTTATAGCCACACATACTTTAGTACCATGGCATGAGCAAAAGTTAAAGGGAAAAAGAGAATAAGTTACATGTTCAGAAAGATAAAAAATGCCCCAGAACTATATCAAAGACCTTTTCCTGACATTTCCCCATACCCAGTTAAAATCTGTACCCTGACTATAGGCTATCAGATTACCCACTCCTAGAGCACAATCCAGGTTAAAATTGTATAACTTGTGATTATTTGATCGGTGCCTGACTTCCTTACGGGACTAGAGAAGGGGCCTGTTTGGTCTTTGGTTCTGCTTCCAGCGTCTAGCAGAGTGGCTAGGGAATTGTAGGCACTGAATATTTAGTGAACTAATGAACAGATTAGCTGTCTCTAGTCATCTCTTCAGTTCCTTAAGTTTTTCACCAAGATTTACCACTCAATCTATTTAAAAGAAAAAAAAATGACTTAAAAAGGTAAAATAGATATTAGCCCAAGCTAATACTACACATCCTATTGATAAACCTTATTCTATCTCAAAGAGAGAAGAGTATAGAGGTATAAACTGCTCTGTCTTTTCCTTTTTTATAATGATTTATAAGACAAAACTGTTTTTGTTGAATTCAGTATATAACTCAGCTCTTGTTTCTGGACCTTAGACTAGGAAGTTTTCTTCAAATACATTTCTGTCTAAATCAAGTTTTTACTGTATGATAAGGAAGTATGTTATTATGTACAGTTATTTTTGTCAGCTAAGAAATGAAATTAGAAAGAATGCTCCATGTTTATCCCAGTATATAAAGTTAACACATCAAACATATTAATAAGATAAACCCTATAGAAAATGACATCCAGATGCTTATTCATAAGACATTTTTCTATACCTGGAATCAGAAAATAACAATACTAGCATACTGACTCAAGAAAATATTTACAATAGCAGTGGACATTTTTGGAGGTTGTCCATTAATCAGGCTATATTATCTCTCCATTTCTCACCGCTCTTTTCTGTGTGCTACCTTCATCGCCAGGAACGGCAAACATGTCCAGTGACAGCTCTAGGTGTACATAGGGCTTCAAGAGGGAATCCTAAGGTGAAAATTATATTTTCCTGGGATAGCTTCAGCTGTGGTGATGACTCCTGTTGGTCACATGTCTGATCTACTTTATTTCAGTCAAGTGGAGTTAAATGTCCAGCTCTTGGTGGGCCATGAAGGCCCATGGGATTTGGGGGCAGCTGCTCCTGAAAGGTAAGATAAGGTTTCCCAATATGTAAAAAAATAAAGAAAAAAGGAGGAAAGAAAGAAAGAACGAACGAACAAAAGAAAGAAAGAAAGAAAGAAAGAAAGAAAGAGAGAAAGAAAGAGAGAAAGGGAGAAAGGGAGAAAGGGAGGAAGGGAGGAAGGTTATCCACCAATGGCTCATTTTTTTCCTCAGGAAATTACATCATTAATAAAATATATGCACTCTTATTCTCATTTACACTTCCAGCCATTATAAGCATATGCAAGGTAATAATCTCTTTCTTGTATAATTTTATTCTTCTTAATTTTTAAAATAATTATGCTACAACTGGTTTTAAGCTATTCTGGGAAGGCGTTAGGAAGAGCCAACTATATAACAAGAACTTGGCTTTACTTTCCTGTGAGAATACGTTTGCCTTAAAAACAAGTGACAGTTCTACAGAATAATATCCATTTTGTTGATTGGAACCTTTGTTGAGATGATCATCATTGAAGGAAAGCAGGATTCCGTATACTTCCAGTCATTTTGTCGCACAGAGTGTATGTATCTGATATTGGGCACTTTATTCTCACAAAATGAGATGCACATTGGAAATCTAATTGAATGAAATTTATTACATAGACTCTGAAGTGAACAGGAAGCAATACCATAGTTATGAATTTGACAGTGTCCTTCTTACCAAACTGAAGTCCTTTTCTTTAAATTTCAGACTCCTGATTTCCTGAAGTAGTTAAGACTTTTTTTTCAAAATAGCAAATTATTTCAACTTCATAGGAAAATTGGTTTAAAGACACTAATTAGCATCTAGCATTATATATTATATTCTCAGTCCAGAATAGGCCATATTCTCCATATCTTACAGGCAAGATATTCTGTCTATTCATTATCTCCTGTGAAAATGATAAAAAATTAATTGAAACTTATATTATAAAAGCATGTGTTTCACTGTATTTCTTTCACATTGTATCATGAAATATATCAGTATTAAAAATGTTCCTAGGAAGCCAGGGAGTACTTATATGAACATTTGTCACATGCAATATTTAACAGATGTCTGATTTCAGGGTTTCTATTACCAGAGAGAGTCAGCAATGAGCTGGTGAATAGTGCATTCCACCAGGAGCCAGAAAACACAGAGTCTTAAGTTCTTGGCTCTGCCACTGACTATTAAATAACACCAAACAATTACTGAATCAGCTGAGCCTCGTTTTCTTCACCTTCAAAACAGAAGCAATTTTGTTGTTACTGTTCTTCCTGTAAAGTGTTACCAGGGAACAGTGAACATGGTTAAACATCTCAGATTTGGCTCGGCGCCTGTGGCTCAATCAGCTAAGGCGCCAGCCACATACACCTAAGGTGGCGGGTTCGAATCCCCAGCCCGGGCCTGCCAAACAACAGTGATGGCTGCAACCAAAAAATGGCCGGGCATTGTGGCAGGCG